>ML794704.1:493542-504845 GCA_009831015.1 Picea engelmannii
CCCCCCCCCTTATTAAGAAATGGTATCCATTGCGTTGATTTCCCCCATCAGATGAGGAAATTTCTATTGAATTTGGCCCAGGGTGAGCCACTTGCCTTGGTACAAGAGTTGTCCCAATTTGACAACTCGATAAAGATGGATCCTCTGTTGGAGATTTCCCTTGACATGTTTGTCCATGATATGATCAATTGATTTCTATTCCATGCATTCAAGGTTGAGCTATGTCAGTTTCAATTGTTCCTCTATCTCTAAGGTGTTCAATAATGGTGAAAAATAAGGTCGAAGGAGGTCCACATTGACTACAGGGTGCAAGACAAAGAATGGGGGAAGGTTGAGCTCAAAAACATTGTCACCAAAAATATTAGTGATGATTTATGGTCCATAATGGATTGGAAGAAGCTTCTGATGAGGCCTTGTAAGGCATGCTTTCTACAAGTGCAACCAAACTTTGTCTCCCACCTAAAACTAGTGTGGCACCCGATGTTGATCACGGTGCTTATTGTACCTGGCATTAGAATTCTGTAAAATATCATGAAACTATTAGTGTATGTGTTGGATCCACTCAATGAACTGGGTGGCTTTGTCAGCTCCAATTGGAGCATGCGACGAGTCTTCATGGGTGGCCACAAGGGGTAGTGCAACATACATGGGACCCAATGGTTGAAATCCCAACCCCACCTGAAAGAAGTTGTGGCCAGTTGAGCTATGTATGGATTTGTTGTAGTTGTGTTGAACATAGGGAATACTCTCATCCCAGGTGCGAGGGTGCTTGGAATTTTACATGCATCGGATGTGCACAATCATTTGGTTGACGACCTCGATTTGGCCATCCATCTAGGGGTGGAAGGCAATGGACTTTATGAGCTTGGTGTCTAACATTGAAATGAGGCTTGACCAGAATGTGTTGAGGAACCAACAGTCCTGATATGAAATAATGGTTTATGGGACCCAAAAGTGTACCCACACTCATTCAAAGAAGATCTCGGCAGTGGCTTCTATTATGATGATCTTCTTCCAGGCGACCAAAATCACCATCTTGGAGAATCGATCAACAACCACAAAAAAATATTCATTTCCCCACTTGGTGGATGGAAGGCCTGACATGTAATTCATTGAGATAGATTACCAAGGAATTTCAAGAGTAGGAAGAGGAGTGTACATGCCTTGTTTCTTAATTTCTAGTTTGGAAATAGTGCAAGCAGTGTAGGACCAGATATACTTGCTGACATCCTGTTGAATTTTTGACCGGTAGAAATGTTGTTGCAACATTGTGACTGCCTTTTCCACACCGAAGTGTCTTGCCACTTGACTATAGTAGGATTCCCAAATAATATTTTCTCACTCGCTTGATGGAACACATAGATGGCCCAGAAGGAACAACAACTCATTATAAATATGGAAATTGGTGACAACTGTGTTTATGCCCAACATTTGGTAGGTGTTCGTGAAGTCAGGATCTATCTCATAGAGGTGGGGCCATCCAGAGGTCTTGTGGAAGCAAGAATCGAGAACTGTGGTGAGTGTCACAACTGGAGGTCATCTGAGGCAATAAACGATTTGGTTGGTACTTTTTCTTTTATACTTAATGTTGAGGTGGAACTGCTGCAAATATGTGTACCACTTCTGATGGAGTTCATTCTACAATTTTCCTTTTGTCTGCATGAACTACAATGACTTATGATTATTGTGGATCATTGTCTCCTTCCCGAGAATGTAATTCCTCCACTGGAAGAATAATTACACAATGGATTACATTTATTTTTCGTAAGTATGGTACTTACAGATGACATCTGATAGTGTCTCACTATGATAGGCCACAGGGTGACCGTGATGAGTGATGAATTCACCCACAACATAGTCTCAAGCATTTGTATCGATCTCAAAAGGGTTGTTGCAGGTTAGGTAATGAAAGCACTAGGGTGGATCACAAACATTTCTTCAGATCATCGAACGCTTTCTGTTGGGACAAGCCCCACACAAATTTTTCCTTACCACCACCTATGGTTATTTGGCTGAGGGCCCATGGAATATGGGAAAATCCCAACACGAACCTTCAATAGAAATTGGCAAGGCATAACAAGATCTGAAGCTTAGTCAGTGTGGTTGGGGTTGTCCAGTCACGGATGAATTGGAACTTGGCTAGATCAAACTGCACACCATGTGCATCAACAATGTATCATAAGTACTGGACCCTGTCCATACCGAAGGATAATTTTTCCAAGTTGGCATATAGCTTGTGTTGTTGCAGAGTGTGTGGAAACTATTGAATATGATGGAAGTGTTCTGCCCAGATCTTTCTATATATGAGGATGTCATCTAGATACACCGCCACAAAAGAATTAGTGAAATTCCACAATATATCATCCATCATCCTCATGAAATTTGCTAGGGAATTTGTCAAAACCAAATGGCAAGACCAACCATTCAAAAGGCCTTCTTTTGAATTGAAGGAAGTTTTCCATACATATGTCGATTCTATTTGGAATTGATGGTACCCAGACTTCATATCAATCTTACTAAAGTATTTCACCCCATTGAGCTAATCAAGGAGATCGTTGATTTGAGGAATTGGGTACCAATTCCTAACTATAATTTAATTTAGGTCTCGATAATCAATGTAGAGTCACCAAGTCCTGTATTTCTTCTACATGAGAATTATTGGGATTCCAAAAGGTGATGATATGGGTCATATGTGCCCCTTGTGGAGAATTTATTGGATCTGAGGCTTAAGCTCCTCATTTTCTAACAGAGAGTAGAAATAGAATGACCCATTGGGTAGTGGTGCGTTGGGGGTTATATCGATGGGATGGTTGACCTAAAATTGCAGAGGTACTCCAGTAGGTGATGAGAAGATGCCTTTGTATTATTCCACGACCTTATCCACTTTCTTCTGTTGCATGGAGAGGTTGGATGTAGAGGCCATGGATGTGGTTGCAACCTTTTTCTCACTCTAAGAGAGAATCATGAAGAAGACAAACTTCGTTGTCTAATAAATAACCTTCCTGCATTGCTTGGAAGAGATAAAGGAAATGGCACTAGGTGGGACTACCTTAGGTATCCTGTACAACTTGCTTTTCAAAGTAATAATAAAACTGCAAGGCCTAGGCTCATATACAACATGACATTTCCATAAATAAGGTTTTCCCAAAAGAAAATCACAAAATTCAAGGTGAGAAACATCACACAATACCTCATATTTGAATGGATTGATGTCATACAACAAGCGACATTGTTGGTTGAAATGAAGATTTCTTCCTTGACGAAGCCATCCAATGGTGTAGGTTGTGAGTGCAGGGTTTTCGACAGGGCTAGGTGGTTGATGACCTCTACTGAGATGAGGTTCTTCTGGCTACTGCTATAAACAATGAAATGCAACAGAGTTCCTTTTACCCAGATGTGCGAATGAAAGAGGTGATCGCCTTCTGCTAGCTCATTAGGTTCACTGAGTTGGATCTTGGTGGTAGCAATGGTGGAACTGGGTTCTGTTTCAATGATCTGTCTCCCCATTTTTGGTTCTGACTTAGAGTCAAAACCTTCATCTGATTCAAATTATTTTACCTCAGCCACCAATGACTTCTTTGAGCGGCAATCAATAGTGTTATGTCTGTTGGATTTACTTCACACACACCTAGGATTTATTTTTCCTAAGCTTTTTCCTATTTTTATTAGTCATTATTAAGTCTCATATATTTTAGGAAGAATATTTCTCTAAGGAGAATATTCTCTTTGGTTTTCACTTGAGTTTGATCATTTGAGTGGAGTCTATATGCTACATTGGGATTATCACCATGCAACATTGGGATCATCACCAAATAATGCACATATTCCTTGGGATCATCACCAAAATAGCACATTACCCATGATTCCTTGATATCCTCCTCACTTCACTCTTTTTCAGTTAACTCAACTAGGTAGTAGTTCACTCTCGTAACTTCCCGAGAGACTAAAATAGGTGGCAGTTTACTCTCGTAACTATTGGTGTGTGTTGATCACTCTACACCACCACTATGGTGCATTGAATTCTCCTCCAGTGCATATTGGTTGAGTTATACAGAGTATATCATGTGTAAATTATCATTCATTCATATGGTTAATGAGAATTCTTCCATTATTTCTCTCCTGGCTCTCTTTTCTTCTATTTTATTTGCAGTTGTGTATGTCAATTCCTATCTAGATATGTTATGTGTAGGTTCAACACATTTACATGGTATCAGAGCCAATATATTTCTAGGAAAAAGAGACACCAAATTATTTTTCCAGGTACCGAAGATTGAAGACAATGGAAAAATGGAATTTCCAAAAGAATTCATTCTTACACCTTACAACTTATTTGCATGGAAGGAGAAGATGATAATGCATATTTGAAGAAGAGGATTGTACATGTTAACCATGAACACAGAGGTAGAACCAACATCATCCATAGAAAAATCCAAGTATCTAAGTCAAATGAATGAAGTATTCAAAACAATATGTAGTCTCATTTCTCCTGAACTCCTCTTTCACATATCCTCCTATAAAACCCCCAATGAATCATGTACCACCATGGAAGGGATTTTTGGCAAATATGAAGAGATGAGGGGACACATTCTCAAGGTGGAATTGCTCACATTGTATCCAAAACACTTCGACAATCTCCAAGATTTATTTACCAAATAAGGATTTGTTTTCACAACTCAAGGCTTGAGGGGTTGATAAATCTAAGGAGGAGAAACAAATGGTTCTCACCATTCTCTCCAAACTTTGTCCAAAATAATCAGTGTTTGTATCCACATTTCATTCATTTAGATTCACATCTGGATCTACCTGTAAGATTCCCTCTCTTGAGGACTTTATCGAGTCTCTGACACAAGAGAAGAGAAAGATCATCAACATGGGAAAAATCAAAGGCCCAAAGGCACATGCAATTATTGTGCAAGATGGAAGAAGTCAATATAAAAAATCTAAAGATAAATACAAAAGGAAAGAACATGAAAATACAAAGAAGGAAGGGTACCCAAAACCCTTCAATGATGCCTCTGGATCCAAAGGTAGAAAAGGAAGAAAAGGGGAGAAATTCTCTTACTGACATGAATGAGTCCGTCGAGAATATGCATGTATGTAGATATAAATAGATCTAATGACCCAGATACTTAAGAAAATAAACCTTGGATATTGCATCCCTAAGGAGGCCAAGAAGAAGAAGCCAGAAGATGAGAATCCCAAGAAAGGAAATTCTAGCCATGCTTTGATTGCCATCAACTCCTCTCTTGATGCTTGGATCGTAGATTCAAGTGAATCACACCACATGGCTTCCACAAAGGAAGTTTATTATTCATTGGATGCATGCAAAATTCCTACTATTCTTATGAGGGACATTTCTCCAGTCGAGGTCACCGAAAAAGGAAGGATTGAACTCACAAATGGAAACTTTGAGAATGTGTTGCACATTTCCAAACTTTATGGCAAACTTCTCTTCATGTATCAGATGAGAAAATATGGCACCGGAAAGAGAGTCATATTCAAAACTAATGCAGTGGATATCTATGACATGAAAAGAAATTCTAGGGTTTCTACTGGTGAGGTAAATCATCAATATAGACTTTATACATTTTCTGAACTTATTGAACATATTTTGCATTATTTCTTACCCATGTTGATGAAAGCAGTATGATTTTCTGAAATTATAGCCATGCTTTGATTGCCATCAACTCCTCTCCTGATGCTTGGATTGTAGATTCAAGAGAATCACATCACATGGATTCCACAAAGGAAGATTATTATTCATTGGATGCATGCAAAATTACTACTATTCTTATGGGGGACATTTCTCCAGTCGAGGTCACCGAAAAATGAAGGATTGAACTCACAAATGGAAACTTTGAGAATGTGTTGCACATTCCCAAACTTTATGGCAAACTTCTCTTCATGTATCAGATGAAAAAATATGGCACCAGAAAGAGAGTCATATTCACAACTAATGCAGTGGATATCTATGACATGAAAATCAATTCCAGGGTTTCTACTAGTTAGGTAAATCATCAATATAGACTTTATACATTTTCTGAATTTATTGAACAGATTTTGCATTATTGCTTACCCATGTTGATGAAAGTAGTATGATTTTCTGAAATTCTAGCCATGCTTTGATTGCCATCAAATCCTCTCCTGATGCATGGATCATATATTCAAGAGAATCAAACCACATGGCTTCCACAAAGGAATTTTATTATTCATTGGATGCATGCAAAATTCCTACTATTCTTATGGGGGACATTTCTCCATTCGAGGTCATCGAAAAAGGAAGGATTGAACTCACAAACAGAAACTTTGAGAATGTCTTGCACGCTCCCAAACTTTATGGTAATCTTCTCTTCATGTATCAGATGAAAAAATATGGCACCGGAAAAAGAGTCATATTCACAACTAATGCAGTGGATATTTATGACATGCAAAGCAATTCCAGGGTTTCTACTAGTGAGGTAAATCATCAATATAGACTTTATACATTTTCTGAATTTATTGAATAGATTTTGCATTACTGCTTACCCATGCTGATGAAAGCAGTATGATATGGCATGAAAGGTTCATGCATTTAAATTTTAGATATATTCAACAACTTAGAAATCAAGGGATGGTTGATGTTATACCTGACATCCACTTCCCCAAAGGAATTTGTGAGGTATGTGTTCTTGGAAAACACCCTCAAGACAAATTCAAAAAAGGAAAGACTCAGAGAGATTCCTCTTTTTTAGATCTGATAAATAGTGACCTCATGGGCACTTTTACACATCAATAAATTAGAAAATCAAGGTACATGCTCATTTTTGTTGATGATTTATCATGCTTCACATGGATTTTCTTTCTGAGGAAAAAATCAGAGGTATTTCAACACCTCAAAGATTTAAAATCCCTTGTTGAGACAGAGTTAGGAAATAAAATAAAAATCCTTTGAACTGATAATGGAGGAGGGTGTGTCAATGATGAGATCCAGAATATTTTTTATGAGGTAGAGATTCAGTTACATCACACAATTCCATATACTCCACAACAAAATGAAGTTGTTAAGTGAAAAAAAATATCTCTAAAAGAAATGGCATCTTGCATGCTACATGCAAAGTCATTTCCAAAGAGATTATGGGGTGAAGCACTTAATTATGAAAACCAAATCCAAAACATATCTTCACATAGATATGTCAAGGATAAGACCCCCTATGAAGATTAGAGTGACCTCAAACTAGAAGTGACCCACTTTCATATTTTCAGTTCACATCCATGGGCCCAGATTCCCTATGAAAAGAGGAAGGCACTTGATCCACAGAGCACAGAGTGTATCTTTGATGGATACCCCAACAATGTGAATGGATACAAACTTATAGATCTTTCCTTGGATCAGTTCATCATTGAGTGAAGTGTCCAATTCGAGGAAAGTGTCTCACATGTACCTCAACAACTGCATACAGATGCATTTGATCTTCCACGTGTTAGAGATGATGAGCATGCACATGCTGACTCTTCTTCATATCAGAGTTTTGATTCATATGATCCAGATATAGAGTCATAAAAATCAGATGTACGGTCAGTGCATGAAGATGCATATGTAGACCCAAATTCGAGGCCCAAGTGGGCTCAGACTACTCTTCAGGATGCAAGGTATATTTTTAGGGATCCAACTGATACTAGGAGGACTTGATCTGATTTTGAGGAGCCTCCTCTTGCAGTCACTGCCACTGAATCGTTGCCAACCAAACATCTTCTCTTGGTTCACTCTTTAGATCCACAGTCTTATGGTGAGGCTGGTGGAAATCCCTTTTGGGAATCTTCCATGTAGGAGGAGTACAAATCCCTCCTCAAGAACCAGACTTGAGATGTGGTTCCCCTTCCTTCAAGAAGGAAACTTGTCAGGTGCAGATTGTTATACAGGACCAAGACCGCAGTGGATGGATAGATTAGCAGATACAAAGCTAGGCTAGTTTCCAAATTATTTCAACAGTTTCATGGAATTGACTATGATGAGACCTTTGCTCCAGTAGAGAAGATGGATTATATACATTTGGAAATTTCTATTGCGGCAACCAAGGGATAAGAAGTCCAGCATATGGACGTGAAGAATGCATTTCTTCATGACGATCTCTATGAGGAGATATATATGGAGCATCCAAAAGGATTTATGCAGGATTCATATTTTGTTTTTCGACTGAATAAATCTCTTTATGGACTCAATTTGGCTCTAAGGGCATGGTATGCCAATATGAACTCCTACCTTTCATCACAAAACTTTTTACATTGTAAATTGGACCTGAATGTTTACATGCTCAAGACAAATAATTCACTTCTACTCCTAGTTTTGTATGTTGATGATTTATTGATCACCGATTTCTCGACTTTAGCGATTCTTGTAGTCAAGAGGATTCTACATGAAAGGTTCTTGATGACACACATGGTTCCACTACATTTCTTCCTTGGAATCGAGATCAGTCAGGATGCATCAGGCATCAAACTATCTCAGGCCAAGTATGCGCGAGATCTCCTTGAGAGATTTCACATGACAGATTGCAAGTCTTCCCTGACTCCTTTCCTATCAGGATTTAGACTTGAGGATGGCAAGGGTTACACATTATTTTGGTCATCTCAGTGATCCATTGATAATATGTGTTCATGTTCCCAAAAAGAGCCTTTCTTCAAGAAGAAAGTGACTGACTTTCTCTTATCAAAAACCTTGTTAAGAAGGGTCATCACAGGTTGCACCATATGCAGGGTGCGATGATCCCTGATCATCGCCCTCTTCCCTAAATCTCAATTGAGACATCTCTGCAAGATTCCCTAAATCTAGGGTGTGATGATGAAAAAATACTAAGAAAAGGTTAAGTTTCATGAAAGTTATAGAAGGGGATCTTCTAGAAGGTGAGGTGGCATCTATATGGTTGGAATCCTACTCGCTTCTCTGATTTGGTGGTATCATCCTAATATCTTTAACCATCTCTCTTTCCCCTATATAAAGAGGGATTTCTCATGGAAAAGGATAAGGTTGATTTGAAGGTTAATTAAGCACAAAAGGTTAATTCAAAGCTAAGATTGCATGAAGAGTTCTGCATTGGATCATTCTTGAGAGCTTCATTTCAGTTCATCAAGTCATTGTGGATCTTATTCATTCAATATTCGAAAAAGTATGTGTGTTGGAGCAAAGGTTCATCGGAAGGGGACATTGCAACATCAAGGCTTTGGTTGTAATCTCCACTTTCATTATTATATGATACAATGATATGTTTATTTCCCATAAAACCAATCTCGTTTTATTGTATAATTCCTTGATCACATACATAGGTTCTCATTGAGTATATTATTGCTTTCACTGTGGTTGGCTTGTGTTTCCTTGCAGATCCAATATCACAGGAGAACTTGAGTAGATCTAGGACGACAACGGCAAGAGGAAGAGATATTTAAATGGTATGTTTCTCATCTCTTGTTAAATATTAAACTCGATGATTAGAGCTTAGGGAAAGCATCATATTATGTTTTGTTTTGTTCTAAATCTAGGTGGATTTAGGGAGATCTGTTTATGTCCACATTTACCTATAGGTCCTATAACAAAATTGGCAACCACTTTGGATTTACCTGATCTGTGTAGGATTTTGAGTGATCCTATCTTATATTCTCCTTATTGGCACGTCATATCGGCCAAGTTACCATCTCACATTCCTAAATTTGATAGTTGAGCAGGAGAACATCTAAATAATTATGTTATGACTTTTCATATGTGGTGTTAATCCAACTCCTTGATGGATGACTTCGTCAAATTATGAATTTTCCAATGAACTCTCACGAGTTCGACAGTAAAATGGTACATCGTGTTATCGCAAGGTTTCTTCAATGACTTTAACACCCTATCTATGGCCTTTTTGACACATTACCAGTTACCGATTCGATACGAGACAGGAACCGAAATTTTTATTTCTCTTAAACAATCCTCGTCCACTCATATTTCCAATGACATCCATGAGTGGAAGAGTAGAAGACGTTTGATCAAAGTTCTTCTTCCTGATCAAATATTGGCTGAGTGTTTTACCAAATCACTCATAGGACCTATCTCTCATGATGTCACCATGGGTGGTGTTGTCACTGAAGAACATGCGATTAGTCGTTCTCAGTATCTGGATCTCATTTATTCGCAAAGAGGAACACTTTACGATTTGATCCCTGATGATCCTCGTACTTCCACAAACCATACCCCAACACCTCCAACAACTTCTCATGTTGTTGATGGTGTGATAGTGTAATGATACCAAGCCATTATGCGAGGATCATCACTGTTTTGGTGTCTTTTTAATGAAAATTCTGAGTGAGGTTATCATCAAACACTTTGTTGATATACCTTTTAGATGTGTTTATATGTGTGTATGCATCAAATAACAGAAAGAGATAACCATGGAACATACCTCAACCATATGCAATAAGATAGACAAGCCAAAACATCTCAATTCTTCTTTATTCATAAAATAGAGAAACCTGCTACAATGAAGATGTCGATCTGGAATGCTCAACAGATGGCCAAGAAGATAGACAATAGATAAGAGTTGCTACAAAATGCTCCCGCTAATACAAAATATCCCTCTAAAGGTTGAATAAGAAATGAAGATCAATACAAGAAGATCTGAATGCCAAACTCTCCAGCTGAAGAATGCCATGCTCCAATAGAAGGCTAAAACCCTCAATAACTCGACCCTGCTACCAAAAGTGTCTAATCACCCTAATAAATATGCCAACTAATAGATTGGGTGATGGTAAGAACAACCTAGGTGCCCGAATCTCTAATATCCCTCTCAATCTCTGTAGATCTGAAATCCCCCACTGAATGGTGCGCCCTACTGGATGATTGAAGCCCTAGATAATTTGGCCCTACTGAAGGAGGCCTCCAAATGCTCTGGAACTCTTTAGAAATATAGATTGGGACACTGCAAGTCACTAGGTAAAGTCTCAGGGTCAGATCTAAAGTGTAACCCCTCCAAAAGGACTAGATCTAGATCTCAAAAACGCCCTCCTTCTCTTCAATTCGCCCCACTGCTCAAGAAATAATCTGAGCCATAAAACTATCTCAGAAAGCACTAGATATGATGTCCAAGGCCCTGTAATGAAAACCCAATTGCTAGAATCCTCAACGGCCCTGCCAATCTCCTACAACGAATATCTCTCCAAAGATGGTGTGCCCCTCTTGCTGGAATCCCTCAACTGGTGCACCCTCTCTCTATCTGCACATGAAACTGATGTAGAATCCTCCTGCAACTGAGTAGATCTGGAACTAGAATGGTGTGGGAGAGTATTTCATCTCC
>ML794704.1:510595-539222 GCA_009831015.1 Picea engelmannii
ACCTTGTCCCTCCAAAGTGACTTTCATTTTATTAATATTTAATTAATTAATTAAATCACTTTAATTAATTAATTAACCTTTTTACCTTTGAAAAGCTCATTATCTCTCCTTGTGGCTTCCTTGGCCACTGAAAGTCACTTATATCCATCCCATCCTATAGTGTTTGTCCTCCCAATTCCAATGAGCTATTACACTGAGAGGTTCCTCCAAGTAATGTGTCCAAAATGACCTCTTTAGTGAATTCTATTGACTTATAGCTCAAAATAGTCAAAATCCTGGAAATCGTCGGAATGCAATGAAACCAAAGCCAACCTGTGTGAAATGGATCAAAATGATGGAATATGATCATCAATGCAAGATGGACCCCACAATGCCTCTCAAATACCCCTGTAGTCGCTATAGCATCCATCTGGCTACTCTGGTCATCATAAATCTCTGCCCTGTGATGATGTCCCAAAGTGGGGACATTACAGATTGACACCTTTCATGATGAGACTCAGTCCACACACGCCGGTCACACCAATCCAAAATCCACTAATTCTAATGCAAAAAATACTCCTACTTCTCCTTCCACCAGTAAGACTGCCAACGTTAATTCTATTCAATTCGCACCTACCGGAAAGAATCAAAATAAAAAGAAAGGGAAGGGTAAGAACAAGGAGGAAAAGAATAATAATCCTCAATCTAATAAGGCCAAAATGCAAACCGTTGATGAGAAAGATAAACACAAGCATCATTATCCCTGCTTGATTTGTAGTGATGATCATTACAAAAAATATTTTCTGAGACGCGTCGAGGTTACTAAGTTCATCCAAGGGAGTGGAAAACCTCCTACACCCATCGTTTTGTCACAACCTTTCCCTTCTCAGCAACAAGCCCAACTGGTCATTCATGACCAATATTCTCCTTCTACCTCATCTTATGTCCTTATGTGTACTGGTGATTCTTAAAATAATGAAATTGAAATCACAACTCAAGCTAAGGATTACCCTCTGTCAAAGGAGAAAGTTGACGATACACCACCTTCATTGATTCAACCTTCTCCCCCAACTTCACCTCCCAATGGTCCTTTTCATCTCAAATGACCGGGTCTCGACATAGTTCTTCGCCCCCCTCCCAAGGGAGTTGTTCAAAAGTATGCATTCAACCCTCACGCATGTGCTTCCCAAAACTACAACATTGTAGAATATTTTGCGCAAGCACCCTTCGCGATGTCAACTCTAGAATTCCTTCAAAGTTTCCCTACTCAAAAGAAGGAACTGTTAAAGGCCATTGGTGGAATTGACCCCACGAATACTAATTTAATAATATTTGACTTGGAAGATCACGTTCCAAGTCTTCCTCCTCAGTTAGCATTTCAGATCCAAGTTGTTTTTGAAAACAAGAATATATGTAGAACTGTGATTGACGAAGGAGACTCGACTTGTGTTATGTTTGTTACTTTTTGGAAAGCCATCGTCTCTCCTACCCTCACTGAATCACACAATACACTTAAGGCTTTCAATGGTACAGGATTTGAAACCTACGTTGTTCTTCCTTCGTTGTCTATTATGTTGGAAGGTAAATCGATCAATGTCGAGGTTGAGGTCTTTGATGCACCTCTTAATTATAACCTTTTACTTGGTCATAGCTGGATTGACTCCATGCGTGCAGTTGTGTCTACTGTTTTCTGTGTGGTACGTTTCCAACACCAAGGAAAGGTCATTATTGTTGACCAACTGGCCTTCTTTAATTCTGATTCCTATACTAGCAACATTCCCTTTATATCGAAGACACCCCCTAGTTACGAGAATGTCAAAGTGGGTCTTTTGAAAGATTCAACTTTGATGGGTACTTTTCCAATCCCACCACTCGATATTCCCCCTCCTTTTGTTTTCTCTATTAACATGATATACACCACTGTTTGTGAAACCCCTGCATCATATGACCCATGGGTAGTTCCTATCCCTGGTGATTATCCTCGTTACAATGAAAATATGCCTTTAAGTCCAGTCGAATCCACTTACCAAGCTATTCAATCGACAAAACCCTCCTCTCCTTCTCTCTGTGATTAATCTCCTGATCTGTTTCACGTGATATTTCCTACTAATGCGATGATCATCTCAGTCATGTCTATGGAAGACACTCCCTCGGATGATGGGCATCATCGCTCCATTATATTTCTAGAATGTGATACCATAGAGAGTTATCAACGGATTTCGACTCCGTCAACCATTGTTGTTGTTTCTTCCATTCCAGAGTCGATGCATGATGTTTTGTACGAAGGGAACTTGAGAAACATTTCACCTACCATCCCTCTCAAAATTTACATTAAACCTAGAGTCGTGGAGAATGCTCATATCAGGGCCTCATGTTCTATTGATGAGGTCCACACGTATAAAGCCATTTTCCAATAATTTCATGATGTTTTCGCCTGGAGTTACGAAGAGATGTCAGGTATTGATCCTGATATCCTTGTGCATGATATTAAGACATACCCAGATTCTAAACCCATTCGACAATGAATTCACTCAGTACATCCACGCAAAGTTGTTGTGATCAAGCTTGAATTTGAGAAACTTCTTAAAGATGTCTTTGTTTATCCCATGGATTTGACTGATTGGGTATCCAATATAGTTCCGGTGAATAAGAAACAAGGTACCATCCGCATTTGTGTATATTATAGGGACATAAAAAAGGATTGTCCTAAAGACAATTACCCAACCCCTTTCATTGACCAGATCGTTGACAACTGTTCCGAAAGTGAAATATTCTCTTTAATGGATGGTTTCTCCGGCTATAATCAAATTAATATTTTACCCACAGACCAACACAAGACTGCTTTTATTTTCCCTTGGGGAACCTTTGCTTACTGGAAATTACCCTTTGGTCTCAAGAATGTTGGCATGACCTTTTAGCGCGTTATGCCTTATGCCTTCCATGATAAGCACATTCTGAAACCCTATCTTGTTGATCTACCAGCGCATTTCATGCATCGCCAAGATCACCCAACACATTTGAGGGCCATTTTCGTACATTGTCGTTATTATCATATCCTCTTAAACCCACACAAATGTATTTTTTTGTGTGGAGTCTGACCAACTTCTTGGTTTTATCGTGTCGATACATGAGATTCGAGTAGACCCATTGAAGTTTGAGGCTATCCTTAATCTACCTCCTCCTTCCACACTCCGCCAGCTCCAAAGTTTGCAAGGGAAGGTAAAATTTTTGTGTTGTTTCATCCCCAATTATGTTGAACTGGCGAAAGTATTCACTCAGCTACTCAATAAAGGTTATGATTTTGTATGGGACAACACTACAAACAAATCCTTCGAAACTTTGAAACTTGCATGAACCCATACGGCATTACTGTTTCCCCCTAACTATAGCTGAGATTACTTCCTCTAATTAGTTTCTTTGGACTCTACCATTTCCATGGTCTTAGTCCAAGAGGATGAGTCGCATGATGAACATATGATATACTATTTGAGTCAGATTCTCATGATTACCGAGACCAAATACTTACATGTGGAGAAATTGGCCTTGGAAGTTGTTCAAGTTGTCCAAAATTTTCGTCATTATATTTTATTACGCAGAACCAATGTTATTTCCAATTTCAACCCTATAGAACACATCCTTACCATACAATTTCTAGGGGCAAGTAATCCAAATGGATAGTGATTCTCCAAGAGTTTGACATGGAATTTGAACGCGCTAAGTCAAAGAAATCCTTGGTTTTCGCTGAACTGATATGTGACCTTCCCTCCACTAAAAAAACAAACGTGGAAGAGGGTTCCTTGCCTGACGAATCCCTTTTTCTGATAAGTTTTGATGACATATGGTACAGAGATATCATTATCTATATCCAAACTTAAAATTTTCATCCTAACCTATCTAGTATAGATCGTCGTCGTATACACTATCAAGCTCGACAATACATCATTCTCGGTGATACCCTTTATCGTCACAGTATTGACTGCATTTTCTGACGATGTATCACTTATGATGAAGATGAGAAAGATTTGAATGAATGCCACTCTAGAGCATGTGGTAGACATATGTATGTGTATGCCACTGCCCAAAAGATCTTATGAGAGGGTTATTTCTGGCCTTCTTTATTTAAATATTGAATTACTATTGTTCATAAATTCCATGCTTGCCAAACTTATAATAAAAAGATAAGATCTCATCCTGCTCCCTTACATCTTGTAGTTTCTGTTGATCCATTTTCCAAATGGGGCATTGAATTCATGATATGTAACCCTCACTCGGTCAGGGGGCATGGATACATCATTGTAGTTGTGGATTATTTCACTAAATCGACCGAGGCCATGCCTACATTTTATAACACCAGGAAAAATGCAACATTGTTCGTATTCAATCACATCATTACTCGGTTTGGTGTCCCTCAAGATATTGTTACCGATCATGGTATTCATTCTCAGAATTTTATGATGTCTGAACTTACTAAAAAGTTGGGCCTACATCATAAAAACTTCACCCCCTATTATCCACAGGCCAATGGCCAAGTTGAAGAAATAAACAAATTTCTCATTACTATGCTTTGACAAATGATAGGAATTCATAAGACAAGTTGGCACATGATGTTGTTCTCAGCATTATGGGCCTATCATACATCTTTCAAATCCACCATGGGATTTACACCTTTCCAGCTAGTTTATGGTATCAAGGCTATCTTGCTGATTGAATGTGAAATACTATCTCTAAAACTAGTCGTTTAACTTCTCCCCAATACCTCTATGGAAGAAGAACATATTTTGTATTTGATGCAACCAGATGAAACTCGTCGCGATGTCGCCCTGGTTATTAAAACTCATAAGAAACCTGTTAAATCCCAATACGACATGCATGTCAAGCCATGTGTTTTTTTCGAGGGTGATATAGTTCTTCTTTACGAATAGGATCGTGACTTACTAGGGGCCAGTAAATTCGAGGCCATGTGACGAGGTCCTTACATTGTCAAACATGTGTTGGAGAAGGGATCTTATGAGCTAGTTTATTACGATGGAATCCCTTTGAGTAAAACCTGAAATGGGCTTTACTTAAAGAAGTACTATTCTTCAGTCATTTTTGCATGAGTGCTTGTACTTTTAGTGTATCATAATATTGTGTGTGTTTTCATTGTTTGGTTTTGACCTTCAGCTTCTTACCTTGCATTGTTCTTGGTTTCCATATGTCGGTGTCTTCGCTACCCTACATTGGCTTCACTGATGGCGCTAGTTGCAGTACTAAGAACTTAGCATCTATTGCTTGGGCAATATATGCACCTATGGATGAATTTGTTAGTCTACATGGTGTTTGTTAAATTTGGAAGCATCGACAGTCATTCTCTAATGAGAGGCCATATGGGCCACCCTGAGGCTAGCCAGGGAGATTTGGAGAATCAACCAATCTTGTGAGGTATTGAAAAAATCCAGGGGGAATGAACAACCTCTGTGATTCAAACCAAAAGTTAGGACGAACGAGATGCTATGTGAGTCTAATGAAAAATTCAAGGGGAATGTACAACCTCTGTGAGCATATACAGTCTAGTGAAAAAGTTGGGGGGAATGTACAACCTCTATGAGCATAGACAGACTAGTGCAAAAGTCGGGGGAACATACAACCTCTGTGAGCCTAGTCAAACCTTGTAAGCCATGAGAAAAATTCAAGGTATCTAGCAAAAGTTAGGTTTAATGTAAAATTCCTATGAGCTAGAAACAAACAATATTCCTAATATTGCAAATGATGTAATGGTATTGATCTAGTGCGTTGGCATGTCTAAACATTATCCGCCATGAAGAGAATTTTGAATTGCCTTGTCAAGAGTTGTAACTAAAGTCTTGAGTCTAGTTCTATGTTAGAACTAAAGTGTAATGTTGAGTTGTAACTAAAGTCTTGAGTCTAGTTCTATGTTAGAACTAAAATGTAATGTTGAGTTGCAACTAAAGTCTTGAGTCTAGTTCTGTTTTAGTAATGTTGAGTTGCAACTAAAGTCTTGAGTCTAGAACTAAAGTGTAATGTTGAGTTGCAACTAAAGTCTTGAGTCTAGTTCTATCTTAGAACTAAATTTTAATGTTGAGTTGCAACTAAAGTCTTAAGTCTATTTCTAAGTTTGAACTAAAGCATGTCAGTCTCAATTATAGTTCTAAGTTTGAACTAAAGTGTAATGTTGAGTTGTAACCAATCTCAAGTCTAGTTCTAAAGTTCGAACTAAAGTGTAATGCTGAGTTGTAACCAATATCAAGTCTAGTTCTAAGTTCGAACTAAAGTATGAAGTTGAGTTATCACTAATTCATGCAATCAAGTTACTATTTCAAGCTTCTCCTCTTCCCCTCTTCACCCTATATAAGAAGAGGTCGAACCCTCTACTCAACACAGTTCTGCAACACAATTTTGAAACAAAGTTTTCATATGCAGGTTGAGGGTGAAGTAATAGAGGAGCACATCAGTGATAAAGAGGCAGCATATCAAAGGTGTATTTCAACAAGGTCTTGTAAGTCTTTGTTAGTTCAGAGTCATCTTGGAAAGCTATTTGAGAGAAGTACATTCATGGTGGATATTTGTAAGAGATCTTACATTATTAATGCAATAAAGGAATATTGTTTGCTGGGGGTTTTCTCCCTGTACAGAGTTTCCCCGGGGTATATGTGTTGTTGATATGCATGTTTACTTATCTACATAATTATTTCTATTTGATTATGATTTGAAATTGTTGAAGTGTATTAAGCTGGAATCAAAGTATTGAAGAAAATAAAAGAATTAATATGCATAAGAAATTGTTGATGGGCGAAATTGACTGCTCATCAACTGGAGGAGCGAATCCGGTCCGGGGTTGTCTAAATAACCCAAGTTGTTTGGATTAATCCACTCTGAAAGGTTTAGTGGCTCTGTTAGCTGATCTAAGTCCTACGAAAGTAAAAATACAAAAAACTAAAGAGACTAACTAAATGAAAAACAAACAGCTGTTGAAAACTATATACAATCTAAAATGTATTTACAGTTTTACTAACTAACAGAATAATAGTTCTACTTATTAAATATACAGTGTATCGATATATTTATATTTCTACTATATGTACAGTATTCACAAAATGAAATTTTTTTATCGAAAACCTGCGAAAATCATATATGAATTGACAACAAAGCTATTGTTCAGTATTTTTTGATTTTTTGTAACTTTTATAAACAGGAAATGAAATGGCAGCTATCTAGCTGAGAAATAAGAATAACAATCTGTACTGTGTATCTAAACTACAACAAATTCTTATATTAATTAACTAATATAATGCTACTAGCAAACTAACCTATAATCGCATATCCATATGTGTCCTGTGCGTAGCACATACGTTTGTTGTTTGATGAGGCCAACCCACACCAGATTTTCCCAATGCTTCTCATAAACGCGAAGCAGTAATTCTTTGAATGCTAATGATAGAACAAGTAAGATATGTAGCAACAACAATTTATCATTTGACAAACGATCATATTAAGATAAATCTGAGTATGACAATTTGTATATAACTGTTCATTGAATAAAGAAGATCAACCTTCTAATCATCAAAAGTAAACAGATTAATTATTGTATATAAAATGAGAGACATAAAATATGGACACTATTTAAATCCCATCACATCAACCTGTAACAAATTATGGTATCTAAAGTAGTCAAAATTTGGTTACAAATCGAAATGAGCAAAACTTGAACAAAAATATGATATATTGAAGATAAAGCTGTGCAAATATCCACTTTCATTCAAGTCTGATAATCAAAAATACATAGTTTCTGCTCCCAGGCAGCGATGGGGCTTAGTTTACAAAATAATACATTTATAAAGTCCACAGGATCTAAAACTTCCTCTGGAAATAATCAAATCAGTTCCAAAAATTATGGGGAATACAATCTCCCAAATTCCCATTTCTATCTAAAACTAACAGCCTAATCTAAAACCATGTAAAGAAATAACATGTTCAAGGGTGCCACTATCAATCCAATCTCCTTTAGAATTCGTACGTACCTGAAAACGCACAAGAATAAATGATTTCAGATTACATTTAAATTGTAAAATAAAAAAAAGTCGAATTTTAGTAACTAGCTATAGAATATCATGATTCTGTAACTAGTTATTATTACAAACAGAATCGTGTTTTATCAATTTAATCAAAACAGAAATAGATGTAATTTGAGCAAATAAATCTTGTATGCTAATTCAAAACAAAAACAAAATCATGTTAAAATCACTTTTAAAATACCATACCTCGGATTCAGGGATTTCAATCAAGCTATTTTTGAATTGACAATGGTAGTGGACGCCTCCACATTTTTAAAGACAATAGAGCCTATGGTCTTTTGTCTTTTATCATTAGCTTGCAATCGGTCATTTTCCTTAGTTAGTGCATTCACTCGGTCCTCCAAGGATTTGATCCGAGATTGGAGCAAAGGGAAGTCTGTATAATATCAGTGGAGCCACGACTGACATTCGTTGCATTGTGGTTGAACAGGCTGTGTATTCACAAGTGAGGAACTTCTTAATTGACCTGTAGGTTCTCTGTCGAGTTTGATCCTAGGGAAATTGGGGTTGTCTCTTAGACATGGTGGGAGGTTCGTTACATATTCATAGGGCTTAACTGAGCAAAGTCTGTGTGAGTATGGATACTCCTCAGTTAGAAACCGTTCAATTTCGGAGTCATAATCTTCACTTAACAGAATTGGTTTTTGGTTTGTGCTTTCTTTAGGTTTGTTACGAGAACACTGTGAAACCCAGTGCATGACCTTTTTACCCTTGTAGTTGATATCACTGTTACCTTTACCCTTTTTCCTTGCAGACTTTTTAACAAGCTTACCACCGTCTTTTGGACATGAATCAAGCAGGGTGTCGGGTTGGGTAGTGTTCGGGTAGGTCGAGGGTTCAACAAAGGGAAAGAGCATAGGAGGGGGAATGAAAGGCCCGAAAAGTGTTTCTGTAACAACGGATTTGTCAACTTGTCCTATTTCAGGACTGGCAAAACCATTCCTCAACAAGAAAGCATCCCAACAATCGCCATTCAAATTGAACTAATGAACTATAATAATTTTAATTAAATAGTGGTGGAAGAGGCTGGAGTCAGATTTATCCCTTTTGAAACACTTAGCCATTTTGTATAAACTCTGAAGGAGAAAATATGGCATGTTTAAGGGAAAATCGATGAAACTCATGAGCAACTGTAAGTGGTATAAGAAAACTAAACTGTATCTACCCTCACAGGTAACGAACTGCTTGATAATAGCCAAAAAATCATGCCATCTAGGTTTTAGAGCTGTAATGGGCATACCTTTGTCGCAATTGTTAATCTTCCTTGAGATAAATAGTAGTAACCAGGGTACTTCGTCAACCTTTGAATTTTTAAACCATTTTTGTCCCACGACTAGCAGACTAGTGGCTGAGCTAATGAAATCTTTGTTCAACTCGAGCTAGATGTCCCCAATTTTGGCTCTGCAACCATCGAATGTTAGCGTGAATTGTTGAGCAACTTCTAGGTTGAAACCATCAAACTTCTCAACAAAGACCCACCAACCATTCCTCTCTAGGTCCTCTCGGGCATTATCAAACAACAACAAAGTTTGGACACCGTTGGGTTCGATTCTCACTACAGGAGCCATAGCTAATAGCACAAAATCAACAAGGTATTCGGTGATAGGGTTTGACAGGATAGACACAGAACCATTTTCCCGAAGCTTCCCCAACACAAAGCAAAGGCAACCCAAAATGCAAGGGCAGAGCGTTAATGCTATGCGTGCGAGGATAGTTGTGTGAATCGAGGCCATGCAAGAACATTATACCAGGTTGTACTTGGAACGACGCCTTGGTGTAATGATACATTCGAATCATAACAATGCATATCCAAAAGAATTTTAATCAACATGTCAAATGAACCATTACATAACCATGATTTGACCCAAAAATCAATGTGTCAATCAAACCATTGTGTCAAAGATTTTGTAAATCAACACCATATTAACAATAATCAAATGCATAAATGTTTGGTGTTTCGATAAATATGTGATCAATGGTGTGTTTGAGGTCAAGGAGTCATGCCCACATAAACAAATAGGTTCATGATAAACCAAATGATCATTTGATGTAATCAACATGAATTCTAACTATGGGTTTTCATGCTTGTAGTCGTGAAAATGAAAATGAAAAGAAGGTATGCAAAAGCGAAAGATAATGGTATCGTTTAAGAAGTTGCGACAAGTAATGAGGGTTCAAAAACCTTGTGTAGGCAGCTTGTAAAGAAAAAGATAGAGATTAATATGGATGCCAACAATGGCGACACACTGGTAGAAGCATTTATCTCTTCCAAACGAACAAGTCCACATTAGAATAATGAGAAAAAATCCAACTCGAAAACAACCAGAAAACTATTTGAACATCATCATCAGTCATAAAAAATTTCATCTTGTTATTTTAAAAGGATGAAACCTGATGACAATCTTAACAAAAGTGACTCACGATATTAAGGTTAAAATCTCCAATACTGTTGACAGAGCCACTGCTTCCAACAGGCATCCATAGTCTCGACATGGATGCCATTTAACCCACTCCAATATCTATATCCTTCCAGGAAGTTCCAAATTAGAATGAAGGACATTTAAGGTCAAAAGATTCCATATCTGAGAATTTTCATATACCTGACATTGCTTCGCTGCTAGCGGGACTGTTCAGTACCCCGACGAAGTTATCTTGACATCATGCATGCATTTATCCACTGCCAATAGACCTGTTCGGTATCCCAATGGGTTTACAAGCACTTCCCACAACTCTTTAATGATTTATTTAGTTTTAAAGATATTTAATCGAGCGGGGTGACGCTGAAAATTGTGATATTTTGAGCATATTTTAATAAATTACAGACCTTGAGAGAATTTTTTAACTGTCCTTCATTAAGATCTAGAAATGGTTTATTGATAAACCGACCTTCGAAGGAGGAGGGACATATTTGAGTTCTTATCTTAAGGAACAAGGACAACGTAAGAATAAATAGATGATCATGAAAATATTCAATTACAGATTGAAATCAAGAAACGCCTTTCAAACAACAAGCTTTATTCAACATCACTGTAAACTTCAGAGGCATATCATAATTGATGTTTAAACAACCTTCAGTAGTTATTTCAGAGGAGAAATTTTTTTGTTCTCCTTGTCTGAACAGTTCATGATGCAGGTATATGTATTTCAAAAATAATAAAAAAAACTGGTAAGCATAAGGGAAAAATCAAAACCAAAACAACAAAGAAAGATGAAAGGAAAACAAAGGAAAAATATTTACACAGTGTACACAGGGTTGTCATCAAGTGAAATACATTTTTAGAGCTTGGCCATTCACCGGATAGGTGTCTGGCTGTCCCTCTAGACTCTGTAATCTGAAAGAGCTGGGACCCAATTTCTCAGTGATCAAAAACGGTCCTAGCCATAAGTTCTGAAACTTCGTATGCTCTCCCTTTCCCTCATGTGGTTTGTCCCATTTTAGGACAAGTTCACCTACTTCAAAGTTTCCATTAGAGGTAGAGTTGGAATCAAACCATCTTTCAACCACAAGTTGACGCTGATCCAACTTCCGTTTTCCTTGAGCCCTCACTTCCTCTAGTTTTAATAATGCATTGATTCAATTCTCCAAAGGGGGTCAGTCCTCTTCTTGTATTTTCTGCGATAGCTGCAGTGAGGGAAGAAGGATATGTGGTGGTAGAATTGTCTCTCTTCCATAGACGAGAAATAGGGGAGAGTTACCCACAACAGTTTTCAGAGTTACTCTATCAGCCCAGATTGTGTTTAACAATGCATTATGCCAATTTTTATGGTTTTCAGATACCGTTCTCTTGATGATTTTAATCAGATTTTTATTAGTTGATTCTACCAATCCGTTACCTTGAGGGTAATAACTGGTAGAATATTTTAATTTAATTCCTTTTTCTAGAGCGAAATTACTCATCTCAAGAGATGAAAAATAGGAAGCGTTATCGAATACTAAACAGTTAGGGGTACCAAAACGAGTAATAATATTTGAATTCAAAAAGGCAATTACCTGACTGGTATTTACAGCTTTTAATGGGATAGCTTCAAACCACCTAGTGAAGTAATCTATGGCTGCTATGATAAAATTATGTTGCTGTGAGGATGGAGGATTGATTGGGCCTATAATATCAAGACCCCACTGCTGAAAAGGGGAGTCTACTAAAACAGGCTGCAGAGGGAAGGTTGGTTTATGTATTCATCCGGACGCTTTTTGACAAATAACACACTTGCGACACAAGGCATGAGCATCTTTAAAAAGTGTAGGCCAATAATAACCTTCTCTTAATACTTTATGGGCAGTGGTATCTCCACCAAAATGCCCACCAGCTTCTCCTGCGTGCAATTCTAATAAGACCTTTTCTGCTCCATCTTTCTCAAGACAGCGCATTAGTACTCCATCAAAATTTTGACGAAACAAAATACCATTAATCAACTAAAAGGAGACAGATTTCAATCTTAGCGCTCTTCTTTTAGGGGGATCCAAATGACGGGGGGCTGACCCATGTTCAAGACAGAATTTAATATCATCATACCAAGGGCTAACAGGGTTTTGTGCACAACAGATTAAATTTTGGTAGTGTTGTCCTGGGTTTGACATATCATTTTCTTCTTGTTGTCCTGTCGCTGAGTCAACGACTAACTTGCATAGCCTTTGACCTCTCACTATTTGCGCTGGGGTGATTTCTATGTCATACTCTTGTAAGGAGGTGACCCAGTTCGCTCTCTTTTCGCCTAGTTTTTTCTGTACTAATAGATTTCTGACGGCTGGGTAGGGGACAATAATTTTCATCCTAGATTTCAAAAGATAAGATTAGAAGTGATTTACTTCTTTAAAAACAACATAGTCTTGTTGATATACTACTGGGTAATTAATTTCTGCGCCTTTGAAGGCCGATCTCATAAAGGCATTTGGGACTTCATTGTTTTCAGTGTTCTTTTGAGTTAGGACAGCATCGTAGGAGCGGTCAGAAGCGAATGTGTAGAGAGTGAAGTCTTGCGAAAAGTCGGGGCTCATCAGAGAAGGAGCATCTATTATGTCCTTTTTTATTGAATTAAAATCTTGGTTTTCTAAGGGTCCCCAATGATATTGTACATCCTTTTTTATTAAGTTCTGTAAATCTCTCACCATTTCTGAAAAACAGGGGATGAATCTCCTGACAAAGTTTATCTGGCCTAAGAAAGACTGCATAGACTTTTTTGACGAGGGAGGGGGAAGTTTTGAGATGAATTGAGTCCTTTCATGTTCGATAATCATCCCTTCCCTCGATACAATAAATCCTAAGAACTTACCTTGTTCTACTGCAAAGATATATTTTTTAGGATTCAAGGAAATGTCGTACTTATGACATCGTTGTAGAACGGATCTTAAATGGGCTAGATGATCAGCTTTGTTTTTCGAAAATACAGTAACATCATTCAGGTAAACTACGACAGATTGATTGATTAAGCCTCGGAAAGCGATATCCATCGCTCTCTGGAAAGTAGCACCAGCATTAATGAGTCCAAAGGGCATTTTCCTATAAGCGTAGGTGCCCTATGGAGTGTGAAAGGTAGCTTTAATTTGGTTTGGAGGAGACATCAGGAATTGGTTATACCCTGAAAAACCATCCAATAAGGATAATATTTCAGAGCCAGATACCTGTTGAAGGATCTATTCCATGGGTGGGACAGGGTAGTTGTCTTTATCAGACGCTCGATTAAGATTTTGGAAATCGACTCATAGTCGGATTTCACCACTCTTTTTCTAGACAAGGACAAGATTAGAGACCCATTGCGTGTGCCTAACTGGGAAGATTATCTTAGCGTTCAAGAGTTTATTTAATTCTTTTTTGACAGTCGGTTCGCGTTTTGGGTGCATTTTTCTTAACTTTTGTTGAAACGGTAAGGTTTGGGGTTTCATAGGAATGACGTGTTGTATGATGTTAGGATCAAAGGTTTTTAGGTCGTCGTACATCCAAGCAAAAGCATCTTTGAATTCCTTAAACAATTTAATAAATGTCACTTTCTCTTGTTCAGAACACCCCACCCATAAATTAATGCACTGTGGATTGTCTTTAGTTCCCAAGTTTACTTTTTCATACGTTAAAGAGGAACTATTTGTTTTACAGTTCACTGATTTTTTGAATTTGTCTTGAAGATCATAAAAATTTTCTAATCCAACTACAGATTTAGGGATAGAATTTACCATGTCTGATGAACATTCAGGAGATCTCGGATCTGGTATTACCGTGAAGTCACAAAGATTCTCGTCATGAGTACATTCATCGATCACTGTGCCTTGGAAAGCTTCTTCCATATGCAGGAAACTAATAATTTGTCGATCGTCGTCGAAGACTCTACAATTCCTGATGTTGTTAGGGACAGATGGCCTGAACAACAGTTCGACAGAGAATTCATTCGGAGACAAGCCTTCTGCAGGAAAGAGTTTCGAAGCTACATTAGCTAGCAAGTCATCTTCCAAATTATCCAATTTAGGAATAGAATTTATGTTAAAAGAAGAAAACTTATTCATCAAATTCCATACCTCTGATTGGTAGATTTTAATATGCGGAGATAAACAGTGGATAGAATTTTTTACCTGTCTAACCACGATTTCCGAATCGCCAAAGACAGTCAAATTTTGAACGTTCATATCTAATTCTTTCCTAAGGCCTTGCAATAAAGCCTCAAATTCTGTTGTATTGTTTGTACATTCAAACTCTAACCTGCATGCAATCAGGGTTTTGTTACCCGCTATATCAATAATCACACAGCCCGCACCAGCTCCTTCCTTGGATTTTGACCCGTCAAAGTAAAGAGACCATATTTGATTTTTGTCGGGTGCATGAGACCATTGGGTGGAAAATGCTGGCTACATATATGTCACAATTTCAGACTGCTGCTCCGGGTTAGTGATAGCGGAAGTTTCGGCCATGAAATTAACAAAAAAGGTATCCATCCCTTGTATTTCGGGTGAATCAGAAGAAGGTGTAAATGGTTCATTGGGATCATTTAAATCAGTCACTGTGAACTTTAGGTAACGTTCATGATTTACCTTGATTCTATTGGGCTTTCCATTCTCGGGCAGCCACAAGTGAGACCAATCTGTTGCGAAATAGTCATGTAGTTGTTCTAACCAGTCTCTGCTTAAAAACAAACCATAAAATTATGGAATATCTACAACAATAATATCAATTACTTGATGAACTTTGGGGTTAGATGATAATCTTATAAGCACATTCCTAAATTCGCCTATAACTTTAACACTAGTTCGATCAAGTTGGATAATCTTTAAGGTGGATGGTTGAACTTCAACATTAATCTTCTGACACACAGACCATTGCATTACATTGGATGACGCTCCTAAATCTACCATACAATTGTGCATGTTCCTATTGAAGATTTCAAAAGTTAACAAAAATGGAGGTACATTCCTGCGAGTACTAATGGTGGAAGCTTGTTGCTTTTTACTCATAGCCTCTAAAACTAATTTATCTACATTTGTTACATTATTTACAGGAAGGTCTCTCTTCTCGTGAGGATCAGAAGTAATCTTGGCAGAGGCCTTCTGAGGAACTTTTGGGTTGTTCTGAAAACCTTTGTTACTGTTTGGATTGTCGTTTTTGTTGTTCTCTACGATACTCTGTAATATTTTTTGTAGCAGAAACGAGAATTTTAATAATTCATAAACAGAAATGTTAGCCCTTAACTTTTTTAGATCTTCAACTAAATCATAATCTAAGCTTGGGTTCACATAATTATTTTTAGTCTCAGTTGTTTTAGACTATTTTTGGGGCAAATTCGTAGTGTTTTCAGAAGAAGGCTTGTTTGTTGTCTTACTCCTAGTATTGTAGGGATGTACTATCTCGAAATTAGCTTGAAAAATGCTATCCGAGAAGTGTCCAAAAATGTTCGGAGAGGATTCATATTCTTCTACTGTCTCTTGTTCAGCTACTTCCTCAGGGATCTCAGGAGGCATCAAGTTATCCTGTGCTTCTAGAATCATTTGAATAGAGAATTGCAAGCTTTCTAGATTTAAGCCTTCGGCATTTGAATTAGGTTGGTTGGTGGGAAAAGGCTTCCTAAACGGGGGTTTGTAAGGCCCTTTTCTCGAAGAAGCTTCTTCGGCCATCCTTGTCAAATAGATAACTTGATTTGATAGTTTTTGAACAACTTTTTGTAAATTTTCTAGATCTGAGCTTTCCGATTGCGTCTTGTTTTGGGCGGGTCTAGGGAGGATTTCGATTTTCTTTTTGGAAGATGAACTAGTCTCTATTTCGTTGCTAGTAGTGTATTTTAAGCTGAGGATGTCTTTCTCGATCTGACTGGACTCTTCGAAGGCCTCTAACAACGTGGCTTTCTTAGATCTCTTTACCCAAATGGATATACTTTGATGTAAGGCTTTTGTATAATATGCTATGATAAGATTCTCAGTAGGAATCGAATCCGTAGGGATTCGGTTCTTTAGTGTTAAGAATTTTTGGTTAAAGTCTTTGATTTTCTCTTTGGGGTTCATTCTTAAGCTAGAAATCTCTATGACTAGAACTTCTAGGGACTTGTCATCTCCAAACTTCTCAAGAAAACAAGATTCAAACTTCTCCCATGACACGATGGTATGGGGTTGTCGGGAAAAGTACCAGGTAGAGGAATTTCCCTCGAAAGTATAGGGGAACAATATACAGACTACGTCTTCGTGCTTGACATTATGGAGTCTAATGGATAACATAAACTTTTTGATGTGATCTTCGGCGATCTATTTGGAGTCTGGGTTAAATTTAGGGAGCCACTTCTTCGGGTGTTTGGGTAAGGGATGTTGAGGCCTGGGTACGACTACTGCATCTTGGTCGAGCCAGGGTATGGAAGGATTGTTCTGGTTGGCCATTGGTGTGGACGTTGTTGAAGGCTGGGATGAGGAACTACCTTCATCAGAAGATTCTTCTCCAGAAGAAGAAGGGGATGAAGGAGGTGGTGAGGGTGGTATACCAGATCCTCCTGCTGCAGGAGTGAGGGTTGGATCTGTAGGGTTTAAAGTGAGGTTAATGACTCCAAGTTGTTCACTGATATCAGAGAAATCTAATGGTTGGTCCAAAGGTTGGTTTGGTTGTCTTAAACGGGTGAAGGCACTATGTGTTCTTATGAGAGATTGGCGGACAATCTCTTGTACGTCACCACCTGTAGGATTTGGAGTTACTGGATCGACGGTGATCCGTAGATCGTCGTTTGATGTGGTTATTGTTTGAGGGACAATGTTATCATTTGAATGGCTTCTTGTCACTATAGGTGAGAGGTTGGGTGGTGGAGGAGTCTTACGACCGCCTCATGCCATTAATAATTTTCAAGCCCTCCTTCTAGTGCCATTTATTGACGGGTGAAATTGACCGCTCGTCAACTGGAGGAGAGAATCCGGTCCGAGGTTGTCTAAATAACCCAATCCGTTTGGATTAATCCACTCCAACAGTTTTAGCAGCTCCATTAGCCGATCTAAGTCCTACGAAAGTAAAATGACAAAAAACTAAAGAGACTAACTAAATGAAAAACAAACAGCTGCTGAAAACTATATACAATCTAAAATGTATTTACAGTTTTACTAACTAACAGAATAATAGTTCTACTTATTAAATATATAGTGTATCGATATATTTATATTTCTATTATATGTACAGTATTCACAAAATGCAAATCTTTTATTGAAAACCTGCGAAAATCATATATGAATTGACAGCAAAGCTATTGTTCAATATTTTTTGATTTTTTATAAATTTTATAAACAAGAAATGAAATGGCAGCTATCTAGATGAGAAATAAGAATAACAATATGTACTGTGTATCTAAACTACAACAAATTCTTATATTAATTAACTAATAGAATGCTACTGGCAAACTAACCTGTAATCGCATATCCATATGTGTCCTGTGCGTAGCATCTACGTTTGTTGTTTGATGAGGCCAACCCACACTAGATTTTCCCAATGCTTCTTATAAATGCGAAGAAGTAATTCTTTGAATGCTAATGACAGAACAAGTAATATATGTAGTAACAACAATTTATCATTTGGCAAACAATCATATTAAGATAAATCTGAGTATGACAATTTGTATATAGTTGTTCATTGAATAGAGAAGATCAACCTTCTAATCATCAAAAGTAAACAGATTAATTGTTGTATATAAAATGAGAGACATAAAATATGTACACTATTTAAATCCCATCACATCAACCTGTAACAAATTATGATATCTAAAGTAGTCAAAATTTGGTTACAAATCGAAATGAGCAAAACTTGAACAAAAATATGATATATTGAAGCTAAAGTTGTGCAAATATCCACTTTCATTCAAGTTTGATAATCAAAAATTCATAGTTTCTTCTCCCAGGCAGCGATGGGGCTTAGTTTACAAAATAATACATTTATAAAGGCCACGGGATCTAAAAATTCCTGTGGAAATCATCAAATCAGTTCCAAAAATTATGGGGAATACAATCTCCCAAATTCCCATTTCTATCTAAAACTAACAGCCTAATCTAAAACCATGTAAAGAAATAACATGTTCAAAGGTTCCACTATCAATCCAATATCCTTTAGAATTCGTATATACCTGAAAACGCACAAGAATACATGATTTCAGATTACATTTAAATTGTAAAATAAAAATAAAAAATTGAATTTTAGTAACTAGCTACAGAATCTCACAATTCTGTAGCTAGTTATTATTACAAAGAGAATCGTGTTTTATCAATTTAATCAAAACAAAAATAGATGTAATTTGAGCAAATAAATCTTGTATGCTAATTCAAAACAGAAACAAAATCATGTTAAAATCACTTTTAAAATACCATACCTCAGATTCAGGGATTTCAATCAAGCTATTTTTGAATTGACAATGGTAGTGGCCGCCTCCACATTTTTAAAGACAAAAGAGCCTGGGGTCTTCTATCTTTTATCATTATCCTGCAATCGGTTGTTTTCCTAAGTTAACGCATTCACTCGGTCCTCCAAGGATTTGATCCGAGATTGGAGCAAAGGGACGTCTGTATAATATCGGTTGAGCCACGACTGATATTTGTTGCATTGTGGTTGAACAGGTTGTGTATTCACAGGTGAGGAACTTCTTAATTGACCTGTAGGTTCTCTGTCGAGTTTGATCCCAGGGATGTTGGGGTCGTCTCTTAGACACGGTGGGAGGTTCGTTACATAGTCATAGGGTTGAACTGAGCAAAGTATGTGTGAGTATGGCTACTCCTCGGTTAGAAACCATTCAATTTTGGAGTCAAAATCTTCACTTAACAGAATTGGTTTTTGGTCTGTGTTTTCTTTAGGTTTGTTACGAGCACACCGTGAAACCCACCACGCGACATTTTTACCCTTTTAGTTGATATCACTGTTACCTTTACCCTTTTTCCTTGTAGACTTTTTAATAGGCTTACCACCATCTTTTGGACATGAATCATGCAGGGTGTCGGGTTGGGTAGTGTTCGGGTAGGTCGAGGGTTCAACAGAGGGCAAGAGCATAGGAGGGGGAATGACAGGCCCAACAAGGGTTTCTGTAATAATGGATTTGTCAACTTGTCCTATTTCAGGACTGGCAAAACCATTCCTCAACAAGAAAGCGTCCCAAAAATTGCCATTCAACTTCAATTGATGAACCATAATAATTTTAATTAAACAGTGGTGGAAGAGGCTGGAGTCGACTTTCTCCCTTTTGAAACGCTTAGCCATTTTGTATAAACTCCGAAGGTGAAAATATGGCATGTTTAAGGGAAAATCGATGAAAATCATGAGCAACCGTAAGTGGTATAAGTAAACTAAATTGTATCTACCCTCACAGGTAACGAACTCCTTGATAATAGTCAACAAATCGTGCCATCTAGGTTTTAGAGCTGTAACAGGCATACCTTTGTCACAACTGTTAATATTCCTTGAGATAAACAAAAGTGACCAGGGTACTTCATCAACCTTTGAATTTTTAAACCATTTTTGTCCCACGGCTGGCAGACCAGTGGCTGAGCTAATGAAATCTTCATTCAACTCGAGTTGGACGTCCCCAATTTTGGCTCTGCAACCATCGAACGTTAGCGCAATTTTTTTAGCAACTGTCAGTTTGAAACCCTCGAACTTCTCAACAAAGACCCACCAACCATTCCTCTCTAGGTCCTCTCAGACATTATCAAACAACAACAAAGTTTGGACACCGTTGGGTTCGATTCTCACTATAGGAGCCATAGATAATAGCACAAAATCAACAGGGTATTCAGTGATAGGGTTTGACAGGATAGACATAGAACCATTGTCCCGAAGCTTCCCCAACACAAAGCAAAGGCAACCCAAAATGCAAGGGCAGAGCGTTAATGCTATGCGTGCGAGGATAGTGGTGCGAATCGAGGCCATGCAAGAAAATTATATTGGGTTGTACTTGGAACAACGCCTTGGTGTAATGGTACATTTGAATCATAACAGTGCATATCCAAAAGAATTTTAATCAACATGTCAAATGAACCATTACATAACCATGATTTGACCCAAAAATCAATATGTCAATCAAACCATTGTGTCAATGATTTTGTAAATAAACACCATATTAACAATAATCAAATGCATAAATGTTTGGTGTTTCGATAAATATGTGATCAGTGGTGTGTTTGATTTCAAGGAGTCACACCCACATAAACAAATAGGTTCATGATAAACCAAATGATCATTTGATGTAATCAACATGAATTCTAACTATGGGTTTTCATGCTTGCAGTCGTTAAAATGACAACGAAAAGCAGGTACGCAAAAGTGAAAGATAATGGTGTCATTTAAGAATTTGCGACGAGTAATGAGGGTTCAAAAACCTTGTGTAGGCAGCTTGTAAAGAAAAAGATAGAGATTAATATGGCTGCCAACAGAAATCAAGCTCATAATTTAACAGTGTTTGCCTTGGTCGTGCAACTAACAATATCGTAGAATACAGTGCAGTCATTGAATTGTTGACCGACGTTGTGTCACTTGGAATCCATCATCTTACTGTACGACTCTATTCAATGTTAGTAGTCCTACAGTTGAGTAATTTCTACTCCATTTGAAGTCCTACATTATTAAGGGTATATTTACGAATTCACCTCTTGGAACGTCATTTTGATTACATTGAATATCAACACATTCCTATATGTCTAAATACATTAACCAATGCTTTAGCTAATTATGTGTTAGACAAAAAATTGATAAATTTATAAAATCCAATCACACTCTATGTATACAACAAGTAAGAGGGTACAAGCCTAATATACATATAACGATAAAAGTGTTACAAAAAGTGTTTTTTCCCGAAGACCAAAATATCAAAAATGTGAATAACATGGCTTCATATACAAATATAGCATCAAGGATGTTTCTCGCTATAACATGTGGCTGCCCGTTCTAATTTATGGAGCAGTCGACCGATAGAAGCAGATACATCCACTGTATGATGTTAATAATGCCTCGGGATATCATCGATGGAGGCATATGGGATGTTCATCATGATCCCCTCTAGATTATTCTCTAGAATCTTGTATTCAACAACAACTACTCCTTCTATTTCATCTCTCTCCCCTCACCTTTGGATGGGGGATGACCTGGAGGTCAGTAAGGTCCCACGTCTGCATCATCGAAAGAGCATTTGATTAGTCGTTGGATAAATAACACATAAAAACATTTTATATTTAAAAATCACAAAAACATTATAAAAACAAAATGTCTTTATTACCTATGTCCCCCCATTGGAATCCCTTAGGAAGAACCAAGTCTGGATCACCTTAGAAGTCTAAAACGGCATAGGAATAGTCATCTACCATAAGCATCTGGGTCCTCAACCAGTCAAAGAAAACATCATTTTACTTGACGATAGAACCAGTCACGTGTTGTGCCATGAGGTCGACCCACCTTTTTATTCTTGGATCCTGTGGGGAAGGTATACCCCACTCTACCTGTAAGCATAAAGATGGTACCCTCTTCAGGAAGAAGGACACCAAAATCAAGCCATATCCAAATTGTTTCATCTCACCACCCCTGCAGTTGGTCAATTATTTTTTCATGCTTCTGAGAACCCTGTCGCACCAATTGAAAACTCGAGGCTCCATACATTCTAGCGCATACTGTAAATAGCTCTGAAGATCCATATGGGGAGATGAACTCCCTACCATGTGCATGATGGTGTAGAGGATAGTCCATATAGGTACATCACAGACATCCCTGATAGTGACCTTGCCGCTATGCTTCTGAGTACTAGGTATGCAATGTTCACTAATGTAGTGACTCATAGGCTCTCCACCTCCCTTGCTACCTGTCAACATAACTCGAGCCCCACAGTGAGATATCCCGGTCAAGAAGTAGATATCCTCAATATCTATCATCAAAATGTGATCCCCCACACAAAATTCATGTTGGTTCACATCCCACATGTGAACTAGGTAATCGAGCAACCTCAGTTGGGCCCTCATGCCTTAGATCTTGAAGAATTTTAGCAATCCACACTGCTAGAGGGAATTTACCATTCCCGGGTCATTCCTAGCAAAGTAATATTCGTCCTCATGCTCTCTCTCCCACCATTCCAAAATTCTTACCATAGAAAACCTGCAATGGAACATAAAAGAGAGATTACCATCTTCATATTCTCATTGGAAACTTTTTATTGGAAAATACATCTCAAAACACTTTTTGATTTACGCACATCACAGGCTAGGACATTCGTACAGTGTGGAGTCATCGCAGTCTATCCTAAAGGCTACTTTTGATGACCTTGGGTTGTCACAAGGCACGATATAAGGTGCTTGCGACGACCTCCACGTGCAGATACCCTTGAAAACCCAACTCGAAAATCCATTTCTAACTAATGAAAAGCAAAAATTGATCCATGAAAAGTTGAAAGAGATGAAAATTACCTGATCAGTCAAGACCATTCGTCGAATGATCAACTGTGCCTCCCACAATCCACAGTGGGAATTTGAGGTAAATAGGGGGTTTGGGGAACAAAGTTTGGGTGGAGTAACAATGGAATAGTAAAATGAAGTTTTGACTCATTCTTATTACTTTTTTACTTTTTCATTTTTTATTTTTATATTATTTTATATATTCCACCTAAGCCCTAAAGTTATAATGACATTGCAAGTGTTTGGTTTTTTACAGATGAAAAACCTAGGAGTGGAATATTGAACAAGGATACGCCTTTTTTGGTTTTCTTTTACACATTTGTCACATGTACAGATCCTTCTAGAGTTTTTCAAGAAAAACTTCGAGCTCAGTTTTTGTTCTTTCTCATGCTCGTAAATCAATGAGAATGTAATCGGGTATACTTTTGTCATTTTTTCGTACTCGTAATGGTAACATGAAAAATGAAACCTATGGAGTATCCTTTAAGATCTTTTCACGCTCCATAAAAACAAAAGTATTGCTGAGGGGACTTGTTCTTTTCACGCTCGTAAAAGTATTTGAAGAAAACATTTGATGAGTGATAGGTTATCACCTTTTTGGTCTCATCATATTAACTTACGAAAAAAGAATTGTTGGAGTTCTCTTTAAGTGTTTTTCAGACTCTCTAAACATGAAACCCCCCCCCTAGTTTTCTCTCTTTGGACTCGTTAAACAAACATTGAAAGACCCATATGGGATCAAACCACTCCTTCTTGGGGTTCGTTAAAAATACTTCGACGGATTCATTTGAAGGATGAGCTTACATGAACAAGCATATGCTATTGTCCTCAAGTTTGCATAAAAATAAAGATGTACTCGCCAGAAATGGTGGGGTGGAATTTGGGAAAGAAATGTGTCTCTCTATCTGTGTTAGTGGTACTAACAGTCACTCTTGAACATGACACCCCCCTTTCGCCATTGAGCCCAGGTTGGGAAATCCATTCATCTCTCATTTGACCATCTGCATGTTCGTATGTTGGGTCCTCCTTGTGTTAATCCCTAATATTGGATCATTTCCCCTTAATTGGGGCATATTATATTAGTAATTTTATTTTATTTATGTTGGTTTTAGGCCATTAGTTGTAATTATACCTCCTAGTCTCCTATATATACCAAGGAGACATTTTCATTTTGAATCATCTGGTACTTGAACATTTTAGTGGGGTAAAAGGAGGTTGCCCCCTCGAAGAGGCTTATTATCTGAAATTATCTCTTTTTCAAAGCCTTGAGTACTTTTTCTAAGGTTTTTCTATGCTATATTGATATTTGGTTCTTAACATATGGTATCAGAACTCAAGGTCTTGGGGTTTTGCTGCTACATCTGAGACACCTTCTAATTTTCACTATAACTTTTTTTATACAACGTTTCAGAAGGAATGGCTCCTAGGATATTTAGTATACGGATCAAGGTACGTTGGGTTCAAAATTTATCTCCTAAGGCCTTATAATTTTGGAGATACAGCCTATACCAAATAGGGTTCTGGAATCATCCTAAACTGAGTCATTGCGGAATTTTTGCTATAAACAATTTTCTGTAATGTTTTAGACCCTGAACTTCGAAGGATATTTACAAAAATTAGTAAGGTATTTGTGGTAAAACTTTTATCTTCTGTGTCATCTTAAATTTGTAGATACACCCTATCTAAGATAGGGTATCTGACTAGTCCTATTGACTAGTCTCAAGAAGGTGTTCCAGGTAAAACAATCATAACTTCTTCCTAGAGTATCCAAATTGAGTGGGACTGGTTTCATTAGATCGTGAACAATATTTAGTATTTTTGGTGTGAGTTTCAAAATTTTATATCAATTATTTTGTGCGGGGCATGCTATACAAGTGAGATCTCTTGGAAAGGCCAAAAATCAGAAAGTTTTGGGGAAGTTACCGTAAATTCCACTTGGCACATCCAATTTTGATCAGACCTGTGGCATTGTAGAGAAGAAATATCAGAGAACTACATAAAATAAAGTTTCATACCCAGAAGAGCTGAAACTTGGGAGATACAACAGAAGAAAGATTGTCTAGAAGAACCACCTCAAAATCAAGGTTTAAAAGTGATACTTGGCCAACATGCCACCCAAAAAGGGAACTTCTACACCAAATAAGCCTCCAAACAATCCTAATTGGACTTTTCATGAAGGTGAAGAAATGAGTAGGGACATAAATGATTTATAAAAGAATATCATAACAAAAGATGAACTATAAGAGATGATGAAGGGTTTAAAAGAAGAGATCATGGAAGTATTGAAAAATTTTGTAACAGACAAGACACCTGAAAATGAAAATGCATCCCATGAACTTCATGATGAGGACACAAGGAAGGTGAATCAAGAATGGAGAAACTCCAACTTTGGTTTGAAGATGTTAAGTACCTAACCAGATCTGAAAATATAATTCAATAATACCTAGAATAAACCATAAACCATTCACTATAACATGAACACAAGAAATAGAGAAAACCCTTGAGGTAGGGAAACACCATACAATGGATCCTATTATGGAAGGGATCCTCTCCTGTTCACTTTCCCCTTCGAGGGAGCATCCTCCTGTTGAAATACCACTCCAAATACAATACTTCTCTTCATGTCTCATTACATTGCTTGAACCCCTTTATATAGTGCTACCATCACCTAAGAACATTCTAGAGGAATAATCTTCTAGAAGTAGAACATTTTAAGAAGTCCTCTTACATTTATTATTTATAATTACCCATTTATTATATCTAACTACCATAATGGGCCTTATTTAATAATATAGTGGATTGAGTCCACCTTACATTGAATGACCTCCACTATTATCACTATGGGCCCTCTGGCCCCCCCCCACTACCTCTCTAGCTACCTTACATTCCATCCCCCTTATGAAAGCGTTGTCCTCAATGCTTGATGTACAACCATATACCAGGGTCCCATGGATAATTGTGGACCATAATGCTGAAGAAGGCTGGAGAACCAAGGTCCCATTTAGAAAGGAAATCCACCATGCTGAAGTAGTCCAACCACCATTGTAAGCTCGGGTCCCATGTCCAAGTGCTCATGTGAACTCCCCATGGAAGATTTTGGAACCCAAGAACCAACTCCAAATGATGCTCCAAAGACTGATACCTATCATGTGGATCCAAATAAGAATATCCATCCACATAGTATAAAATGGTCGTAGAAGAATCTGGAATGAATAATACCACTGTAGAATATGTAGACTGAACGCTGGTAACTAGCTCTTGATGTGGGACATTGATGTTCTCTACAGAAGGTGGAGTAGAGTCATCAAATAAAATATGAAAGTGGTTTTCATCCTAGAAATGACAACTATCCATATACCAATCATCACAATTTACCTCAAAATCATACCAAGCATATATTTCTTGATTATATTCATCCCTGAGGTCCTCCATAAGAAATATCTCCTGCATGTTATTCAATGAATCTTGAATACTACGAAAACTATCATTCAGGCCATCTGTAAGGCTGTCTGTGAGGCTATTTGTGAGGCCATGTGCAAATGCATCCAATATATCATCCAATGTGTGAAACATGTGGGATTTGAATGATTCAATAATTTATTTCATGTTTTTAGAAGAAATAGTCATCTAAGCATCATATGAACTTACCCAATAAGTTACGATAGAAAATCGCGGTTTTTTCGGGAAAACCCTAAAAAACTGTTGAAGTTAAAATGCTCATAACTTCACTTCCCGGACTCCGTTTTGGCTTATTTTTTTTTTGAAATTGGGTGAAATTGTGAGATAAACTCATATCTATAATTTATTTGAGTAAATTATGCCTCCATATACTATAGAAATAAAAAATTTCTCGCCACCGTCAGCAGAAAAAATCCTAAAAATTTACAGATTTTAAAACTTCAATATCTTGACTTCCCGGAATCCGTTTCGGACGATTTTTTTTTTCAAATTGGGTGTTTTTATGAGAGGAACTCATATATACAAGATTTTTCTACAAATTTTGTATATAAATATACCGAAAACTTTGAGAATGTCGAGGCCCTCTTTTTTCTGCTCTGAAAACAAAATCTACAAAAATAAAAAATATTTGCCCACAATGTCTGCCCAAGTAAAGTGATATGATACCACTTGTTAAGTACCTAACCAGATATGCAAATATAATTCAATAATACCAAGAATAAACATTAAACCATTCACTATAACATGAACACAAGAAATAGAGAAAACCCTTGAGGTAGGGCAACACCATACAATGGATCCTATTATGGAAGGGATCCTCTCTTGTTCACTTGCCTCTTTGAGGGGGCATCCTCCTATTGAACTACCACTCCAGATACAATACTTCTCTTCATATCTCATTACATTGCTTGAACCCCTTTATATAGTGCTACCATCACCTAAGAACATTATAGAGGAGGAATCTTCTAGAAGTAGAATTTTCTAAGAAGTCCTCTTACATTTATTATTTCTAATTACCCATTTATTATATCTAACTACCATAGTGGGACTTATTTAATAATATAGTGGACCGAGTCCACCTTACATTGAATTACCTCCACTATTATCACTATGGGCCCTCTGGGCCCCCCCACTACCTCTCTAGCTACCTTATATAAGACCAACCACGTTTCTAAGATTGATATGAGGAAGTTGATGGAAAGGACCCAATCACATGGATATTTTAGATGGAGCAATTATTTGATCTCCATAATGTGCCACATACACACAAGGTTCGAGTTGCTTCTTTATATTTAGAACCTAATCAATTTGTATGGTATCGATGGTTTTTTTCTCGCAAATCACTCATCACTTGGAAAATTTTCACGGAAGAAATGATAGCACACTATGAGGATACAAGGAGAAATACCTTCTTTAGCCAATTGATAAATCTCAAGCAAAAGGGTTTAGTTACCGAGCACATTAAGAACTTCCAAAGATTGAATATAAAGGTAATCGATATTCCAGATGAGCACTTGATTGATGTATTCATAAGAACTTTAAAGGATAACATTCAACATTAGGTTTGCCTTTGGGAACCCAAATCATTGGAGAATGCATTTAAGGTGGCTATATGGATATGGCTACTAGAAGGACCAATCCTAACATCTATAGAGAGAACAATGCTCCTTCTTCTAAAACACCTCAACCTACAAGGTTGACACCTCAACAATTGGAGGAAAGAAAAGAAAAAGGTTTATTCTTTAATTGTGACAACAAGTANNNTAAGGGACATAAGTGTGGTGAGAAGAAATTATTCTACATAGATTGTGAAGAGGAAGAAGAACAAGAACAAGAACCATCTCAAGATGAAAACGTAGAAGCAATTTCGTCTGAAGAGTTGAATCCCATGATATCGTGTAATGCATTGGTTGGAATTAGCACTTCTCAAACCCTCAAGATCGAAGGATACATAAAAAAGAAAAAGGTAATAGTCCTAATTGATTCTGGCAGTACTCATAATTTCACTCACTATAAATTAGCCAAATCTCTCAATTGCTTTGTATATCCAACGCCAGAGTTTCAAGTAATGATTGTAGATGGAGGAACTATCAATTTCTTAGGAAAATGCAATAAGATCAATATTACTATGGGGGAATATATAATGAATAGTCCAATGATTGCTATACCCATGGGTGGTGCAGATGTTGTACTAGGAATCCAATGGTTACAATCATTAGGAACAATGGATTTTAATTTTCAAGAACTTTTCATGAAATTTTCATTG
>ML794704.1:541522-561042 GCA_009831015.1 Picea engelmannii
TCCCTCAAGCAAGCCAAGAAGGATAATAAATTATCACCAAAGTACTATGGCTCTTATAAGGTGTTGCAAAAGATTGGTACTATGGCATACAAATTGGAGTTGCTTGCATCTTCACGAGTACACCCAGTTTTCCATGTTTCATGATTAAAGAAGGTTATAGGCGACAAGATCCCAGTTCAAACTATATTTCCAGAACTTGACGAGGAAGGGAAAATCATATTGGATCCTGAAGCCATCACTGACACAAGAATTCACCAGCTGAGGAATATATTCATTTCAGAGTATCTCATTAAATAGAGGAAACTATCAGCTGAAGATTCCACTTGGGAGGATGAGTCTTTTATACAGAAGCATCCAAATTTACTCAAGCATTGCAGAGAACACTTGTCTCAAGGGGAGGGGCATGCTAAGCCCTAATATTGACTCATTACCCCTTAATTGGGGCATATTATATTAGTAATGTTATTTTATTTATGTCGGCTTTAGGCCATTAGTTGTAATTATACCTCCTAGTCTCCTATATATACCAAGGAGATATTTTCATTTTGAATCATCTGGTACTTGAACATTTAAGTGGGGTAAAAGGAGGTTTCCCCCTCGAAGAGGCTTTTTATATGAAATTATCTCTTTTTCAAGGCATTGAGTACTTTTTTTGAGGTTTTTCTATGCTATATTGATATTTGGTTCTTAACACCTTGAGTCAATGTTGCCAAGACTATTTTCAGTTTGTTCATATGTCCAAGAGAATTCCAACCTTAATAAGCCTCATATTGAGTCGGCCACCTGCAGTTATAAATTCTCTATCATGTCATCCTTCCCTGTGTCAGTTTTGAATCACTTCGTGCTCTAATCTGTCTCAAATATGTTACTCATTTCCTGTCATTGATGGGGGATACATCAAGGCCCTCCTGTGATGAGTCTTTTCCTATCAACTTCAACTCATTATCCAAGAACAAGACTTAGAAATCATTCAGTACCTTAGAGCTTCCATGCCTCAATGGCAGGTTTCTTCGCTTTCAACAGCGGGTTCACATCATTGACCCTTGATTGGAAGATTTCATCGAGTGTTCGACTTCAAATCATTTATTCACATTCATTGGATTTTACCGGGGTACCTTGGGAGTCATTGACATCAATGGTGATTTCCCTCTCACTTGTTAACGTTTTTTATTAATGACCGGTAATCAAGTGGTCTCTACCATGTTCAACTTCAGCACCTATAATCGCATGGTTAGATTTGTACTTAGGGATTATGGAAATGAACACCCTAGATCATACCATTTTGATACAGGTTGCAATGAAGTATTCATGATTTGTATTGGCACATATATACACTTTGTATGTCTCGTGGCTATGTCCAAATTTGAGTCATTTTAGCGCATAGATCCACTATGTATTATGGGTGGCTAAGTTGATTTTACATTGACATGGATCCATGGTGTATATTTGGTGGCCATAACTCGTTTGACATTTTGTAATATAAGTATGGGAATTCCTACCTCGGGCAATGGTATATTATTATGTTGATGCTTGATTGTTTGTAGGTTCCTGACTGTTGTGCTCTTTGTTTCCGACACACACATTCTACAAAGTATTTCAGCTGTCACAAGTTCAAGTCTCATACTTTGGGGGGCATTATGTTACACATTATTTTGGTCATATTAGTGATCCATTGATAACATGTGTTCATGTTCCCAAAAAGAGCCTTTCTTCATGAGGAAAGTGACTAACTTTCTCTTACCAAAAACCTTGTTAAGAAGGGTCCTCATAGGCTGCACCATATGCAAGGTGCAACGATCCATGATCGTCGCCCTCTTCCCTAAAGCTCGATTGTGATGTCTCTGCAAGATTCCCTAAAGCTAGGGTGTGACAATGTCAAAAGAATAAGAAAAGGTTAAGTTTCACAAAAGTTATAGAAGGGGATCTTCTAGAAGGTGAGGTGACATCCGTATGGTTGGGATCCTACTCGCTTCTCTGATTTGGTGGGATCATCCTAATCTCTTTAACCATCTCTCTTTCCCCTATATAAAGAGGGATTTCTCATGGAAAAGGATAAGGTTGATTTGAAGGTTAATAAAGCACAAAAGGTTAAATAAAAGCTAAGATTGCATGGAGAGTTCTGCATTGGATCATTCTTGAGAGCCTCATTTCAGTTCATCAAGTCATTATGGATCTTCTTCATTCAAGATTGGAGAAAGTGTGTGCGTTGGAGCAAAGGGTCATCAGAAGGGGACCTTGCAACATCAAGTATTTGGTTGTAATCTCCACTTTCATTATTATATGATACAGTGATATGTTTCTTTCCCATAAAACTCATCTCATTTTATTGTATGATTCCTTGATCACATACATAGGTTCTCGTTGAGTATATTTTTTCTTTCACTTTGGTTGGCTTGTGTTCCCTTGCAGATCCAATATCACAGGAGCACTAGAGTGGAGCTAGGACGACAAAAACAAGAGGAAGCGATATTTAAACGATATGTTTCTCGTCTCTTATTAAATAGTAAACTTGATGATTAGATCTTAGGGGAAGCATCATATTCTATTTTTTTTTTTCTAGATCTAGGTGGATCTAGGGAGATCTGTTTATATCCGCATTTATCAATAAGTCCTATAAAAACAGGGACACTCCATTGGTTGACAACACACTGTACATAAATCTAGTGGGGAGCTTGTTGTATCTCATGCACACCATACCATACCTCTCCTATGAAGTTGGTGCAGTCTCCAAGTTCATGCAAGATCCGCATGAGCTACATTGGAAGGATGCAAAGAATATCCTTCGATACGTACAGGGCACCATCACCTTTGGGTTTCACTATTCAACATAATCTACATTGGACCTCATAACATTCACTGATTCTGACTATGTTGGCGATAACATTGATTGCAATTCCACATCTAGTTACTCACTCAGTCTTATTCCCGAGCCTATTTGTTGGTCGAGAAAGAAGCAGGTCGTTATTGATCTATCTTCAACCAAGGTAGATTACAGAGGGGTAGTTAACATAACCATTCACTCTATGTGGCTACAACATTTTCTCACTGAGTTGGGCATTCAGTTTCATCGGCCGATCATATGTGGTGTGACAACTAGAGCACTATGAAGTTCTGCATAGATCTAGTTCAGAGGAAGCAGATGAAGCACATCGAGATACAAATTCAATACAACCGAGACTTAGTACATGAGGGAATCATCGACCTACAATTTTTTCCTTCAGCAGAACATATTGTAGACATCTTCGTCGAGAAATTCACTGAGAAGAAGTTCCATTCTATGCATAGTCATCTTGGAGTGAAGGACACAGTTTCCTAGCAACTATCATTTCTTCTTTTTACATACATTGTGATTTGAGGGAGGGGGGTTTACCATGAGGTTTTCCGTATTTCATCACTTTATTTCAGTGTATCTTTTGTATTTGGGTAACTAACATGGCCTCGTTGTCGGGACCCATTCTTTATTTTCACCATAGTGATATTCAGGGGGGGTGTTGGAGTTACTTCACACACACCTAGGATTTATTTTTACTAAGGTTTTTCCTATGTTTATTATTCATTATTCAGTCTCCTATATTTTAGGAAGAATAGTCTCTTCAATTTTCACTTCAATTTGATCAGTTGAGTGGATTCTAGATACTACATTGGGATTATCACCATGCACCATTGGGATCATCACCAACTAATGCACATTGTCCTTGGGATCATCACCAGACTAGCACATTATCCATGATTCCCTGATATCCTCCTCACTTCACTTTGTTTTAGTCAGTTAACTGAAGAATGATAGACTAGTTAACTCAGACTAGGTGGCAGTTCACTCCCGTAACTGCCTGAGAGACTAGACTAGGTGGCAGTTTACTCCCATAATTGTTGGTGTGTGTCAAGATCACTCTAGACCACCACTATGGCTCATTGGCTTATCCTCCAATGCACATTGGTTAACTTATACATAGTACATCATGTGTAAATTATCATTCATTCATTTGGTTAATGAGAATTCTTCCATTCTTTCTATCCTGGTTTTCTTTTCTTCTATTTTCTTTGCAACTATGTATGTCAATTCCCAGCTAGATCTATTTTTTTCAGGTTCAACACATTTATAATGTTAGGGTATCTTATGGAAGTTGCACCACTTCTCAGTATATTTCTTCATCTTCGCATTGTCCTTCTTTACTTGCAGCTTGGACTAGTTGTCCTGAGGTTGCCCATAATTTCTTTGTCCTTTGTTCTGTGGGTTGGGGCTGCCCTTGCCCTGCTTCTACTATGAGGGGTTCCCAGACCCAAATTGTCGCATATTTTGTTCCAACTTCTTCTCTATTTTGACAACATATCGATAGTTCGCGCCCAAGGATGAGATGTCCAAAAAATCCATTTCTATCTAGATGTATCTATGCAAAACACCGCGGTCCTTGAGCACCAGATGTCACTAAAAATATTTGATACCCAGCTTGGTGCACAAGGTATGGAAGACATTAGTGATATCTGGCACTGTTTTTTCTCTTTCCTTCCACAATGTCGTCCATCTTGTATACAAGTCATCATAACTTCCAATAGGGTAGTATTGTTCCTTAATAGCATCCCTGAAGGAACCCTAAGTGGGTGCAACTGAAAATAATGTGGATCCCTCTATTTCTTTTTTCTCACAGAAATTCTCCCACCAATATTTGACATGGGGTATGGCCTTGAGTGAAAATGTAATATTTTCTCTATTGAAAAAGTTGTGGAGAGAAAAATACCCTTCTAGACGGTTTAACCATTTATCTACGACATCCACATCGATTTGACCTTACAATATAGGAATATCAAAATTAATCTATACCTTGAAGGGGGTGGCGCCTCTGTTTGAGGTGGATGTGTCACTTGTCGACAATCATTGAATGATTTGTGAAAAATTATCCATCATATCGTTCCTTCGTTGCTTAAGGGCTTCCTCGAGAATTTTTTTGAAAGGGTCTCTTATCCCACCGTCTTTATTTTCTCCAGCCATGGACGGTTTCTTGGGTGTGCAAGAACAATTTTCCTAAAGAGAAACAAGCTCAAGACACAACTCTCTATACGCTCACCAAATTGGGGACACAATGAACAATAACATAGATACAGTAAAACTTGGCTTCTATGAAATAAGAAATATGATGAAAACTGTAAAATGCAGACTGGAAACAAGCTTGTTAGAATGGTGGGAGCTTATCTCCGAGAAGAGATGTGATGGTTATGCTCATTCGCAAGAAGATGAGTACAATGAGGCTATGAAGGCATTTTTACAATAAACATGAATTCCAAAACCCTAGACATCCAAAAACCTAACCCTAGGAGATGAAGCGCCAAAAGTCATGTGGGCCCCGTTGGGGTAAGTTAGTACATCAACTTCTCGGGATCGTAACTTTTGCATGTGATCTCCATTTAGGGTGCACAATAACTCATTAGAAAGGTATTGACAAGGAGATTCATTTAGGGGGATCAATCCGAGCCTTTGGCTATTATTGAAGTGCCTAATATCTAAAAAACATCGTTTAGGCCCTCAAAATGGCCCCAGAAGTTGAGGAACCGAAAAAACTACTAACAATAGTAAGTTTTCAAAAAAATGTTTTGAGTCAATTGGGCAAGGTGGGTGGCCACCGAGATCCTCCTGAATTAGATTAGGGAAATATTATCATGGAAGGGCCTCAAATAATATGTCGTGATCTATGTCAAGGAGTGCATAACTTGTCAGCAAAACAAGGTTGAGCACACTCATCCTGCAGGGTTGTTACAACCATTACCTATTCCAGCGTAGAAATGGGAGAGTATATCTATGGATTTCATCACAGATTTTCTGAGGGTACAAGGCAAGGATGGAATCTTCGCAGTTGTGGATCAGTGGAATAAATTTGCGTATTTATTCACTAGATCCATGGAGTATAGCACATCTCGGGTAACATAGTTTTTCTTCAAGAATTCTTCAGGCTGCATGGGTTTCCAAAGAATATTGTGAGTGACAGGGATATCAACTTCATGAGCACTTTCTGGCAAGAATTATTAAAACTGGTTGGCACTGAATTGAATCCTATCTCAAGTTACCACCCACATATTGATGGAAAAACATAAATAGTCAATAAATGGGTGGAAGGGTATCTCAAAAATTATGTGGCAGGAAAAGAAATGGCCTAAATCAAATGGTTTCATCTAGGGGAATATTGTTACAATACTACTCATAAAAAATGCATTGGAATGACACCTTTCAAAGCATTGTATGGCTATGATTCACAAACATTCATGGAGGGTGTGCTTGGATATAGTAGGGATCCCATGGCTAAGGATTGGATCTAAGGGAGTTAGGAAATCCCGATGGAGATTAAGGACCGCTTGTAGAAAGCTCAGAACCAACAAAATCTCTATGAGGACAAAAACAAGGTGGAGAGTAGCTTTGAGGTAGGGGACTTGGTCTATTTGTGGTTGAAACCATATAGGAAGACATCCATAAAAAATATTGGCATGGAAAAACTCAAGCCACATTTTTATGTTCCATACAGGGTGAGTAGAAGAGTTGGGGAGGTAGTATATGAAATTGAATTGTCACCAGGAAGGAAGATCCACAATGTATTCCATGTGTCATGCTTGAATAAGGTGTTGGGTCAACAAGTAGCAGTTACAAAGGAGTTACCACCACTTGATGATGATGGATAGTTGATTCTAATCCTTGAGGATGTCTTGGATGTCAGAGAGAAAATATTGAGAAATAGGAGAATCAAGGAGTATCTCATAAAATGGAAGGAAGAATCTTCCAATTGAAGATGCTTCTTGGGAGGGTGAACATGTTTCACATCACATTGATTTCAAATTGCTTGTGGGAAAGAAACTTCAAGCAGGGGAGACTGTAATATACCCTTCTAATTAACAAGATCGGGAGGACTTAGTAGCCTAGTTGTTTCCCCTAGGCTAAAGTCTCACTAAAAAGGAGACTAAGGGGCCAAGTTATGTCACTAAGGTGTTAAAGTTGAATTACTAAAGTGACATTGGCTAAAAAGGAAATAAAAGAAAATTGTATATGATGAAAAAGTAAAGAAACAAACCTTAGAAGTCAATTAAAGATTTAAGTGAAAATAAGAATGTTGGGGTATAAAATAAAAGGAGGGAGTGTCACTCTTGAGGCCTGATCATTTTTTCTATTGCATGTTGAGCTCTGGCAGCTTGAGTGTTTTGAGGGTTTTGACTAGACAAACCCTAGATATTAGCACAGAGGTGAAAGATCCCTCTTTTCCTGGTCCAATCGTGGCCAAGGTAGTGAAAGATTCCACCCTCACCATTCTATTTTGTTCAGAATCATTCCAGCAATCAGTTGTGAAGGAGGGCACACCATTGGACAATTTATACAGAGTAAGGGTGTACTGCCTAAGGGAAAGAGATTTGATTGTGCTCCAAGGTGTTAGATCTGGAGGAGATCTTGGTTTAAGAGTATTGGTCATCGCTGGAGTGACTCCTATTGGTATTAGGGTTCTCATGCCCCGTACTTATTTATTTTCATAGCTGGGAGAAACTTCTGCAAAAGGGCACACTTAAGGTTATAGATCCAATGATTTGTGGTCATATTGACTCTCTACAATAGGAGAAACTCTTCACCAAAGATAGCCATCATCATCTATACAAGTTTGCAACTATTATTTGGAGTTTGGGGGTTTGATCCATCCCATGTGAATTGCTAGGGTGTGCTATAGCCAGTGAGGCCGCAACTTAGTAGGGAGAGTCATCATTTTGGAGGAAGGGAAATAGATTGATCTTGCAATTCTTTGCATGCATCTATTGGATGCTTAGGAGAACATATATCTCTCTCCTCTATTGTATTTTGGAGGTGCTACTCAACCACATCCATCATTCTTCAATTTCTATTCCAGATATGTTTTTCTATTGTACTGAAGTCAACTTATATATATTAAATAAAACACATATGAATTTTTGTGGTTATTCTTTTGTGTTATTTCTATTCTATCTTGTCAATATCAATCATCTCTTTATGTAAATCATCTACTTGTTGCAAAAAACCACATAATCAAATCCTAACGCCACTAAATAAAACAAAACTGCAAACTGTTTGACAAAATATCACAACTAAAAACACAAAATTTCAAAGATTTTCTAGTAAATCCACTTAGGGAAATCTTAAATCTTAAAGGTCTTCAAATAATTTGATTCCTTTACAGATAAAATAAAAAATATAAAAACAAATGAAAAAAAAAAATACATCAAAACACATGATTCACAATACATAGATTCAAAATTATGACACATATCAATCTTAAATATTCTAAAAGAAACGTGCTCAAATATAATATATATTGAAGTAGTGAAATTTGTAATAATTTTTTTTTTAAATGGTAATTACTTTATATATATATATAATTTATATTTATATAAATATAGTAATTACTAACCCAAAAAAATATGGTTAACCTTAAAAACAAAATCTAATTTGAAATTTAAATAAAACGTATGCATAGATGAGAAGCGGTTTCAAAGACTTTATCATTACTTCTCTACTTATTAATGCGCCTCGGGGTGCGAAAAGCATTCTCTTGTTATAACATGAAAACTTACGAACACTTGGAAGTGGAGTGAAGTTGAGGACTTACAAACACTTTAGTATTGTGGTCCGTTCTCTCCTCCCATAGGACCAACATTATGATCTAATCATTTTATATGCTCAAGTTTGAAACACTTGCAGACAAACACTATGGTCTAGTTTGTCTTTAGGTTGTAAAATGTGCGCAAACAATTTGAAGTAATGTTTAAGTTTATGGAAATGTGCACTTTTTTATAAAGTTTAAGTTTATGGAAATGTGCACTTTTTTAATAAAGTTTAAGTTTATGGAAATGTGCACATTTACGTAAAGTTTAAATTTTAATTTGTAATGGATGAGTGGGAAGTTTTTATGGTCTTAATCATAAGTTTTAATTTGTAATGGATGATTGTGAAGTTTTTATGGTTTTAATCCTAATAATAATTAAAAAATTAATGTTAAAATTTATGTATGGTTTTATTCATAATAATAATTAAAAAGTTAATTTTAACATTTATGTAAATGTGTATTTTATTAATAAAATCTAAATTGTGATAAATGAAATATTGCTTGTGTTTATGAAAATGTGTATATCTTTATAAAGTTTACATTTTAATTTGTATTGAATGATTGTGAAGTTTTTAGTTTTTTTATGTTTTGGATTTTGTATTGTAAGAGTTAATCTAAAGTTTATGGAAATATACACATGGACAAAAAAATTTAAATTGTGATAGATGTTTGCAAAAAAAAAAATTCATCATATTTTAGAAAGTGATTGATTTGTAATGGATGATTGCTAAGTTATTTTTTCTTTTTTTCTTTTTAACTTTTTATCATCTCAATCACAATGATAACTAGAGAGTTAATGTTAAAGTTTATCGAAATTTACACATTGTCAATACAATTTAAATTGTGACAGATGCTCGTGAAATTTTTAATTTTCATATTTTGGACTTTTTTTTATCACGAAAGTGACTAATGTATCTACTTAATGTTGTTGTTTCTTTCATAAAAGGTAATGATCATCCTTCTAAATATCAAGAAATGTTTTTTTTCAATGAATTTTAAAAAAAAAGAAGATAAAATATCTAGATGTTCCTCAACACATAATCACATGAATAAGTGTGAAAAGGGATATAATGAACCTTCATACTTTGACAATGAATAACATATTACATGTAACATGTTATAACATATTATAAGGGAGACAACTTTCAAAAGGTCAATAAATGTGTTTTGTTGTATATGGATCTTAGAAAGATAACATCCATAAGTACTCCTCAAAACATAATCAGAATGTTGGGTGCTCTTCAACACATAATCACATCTTTGGATGTGAAAATGGATGTGAAAAAGGATACAATGAACTTTATACTTTAAAAGGGAGACAATTTTCAAAAAGTCAAGATATGTGTTTTGTTGTATGTGGATTTAAAAAAAAAAAAAATCCCTAAATACTTCTCAACTCATAATTACATAGATATGTGTGAATGGGGATGCAAGAAACCTTCATATCTGATATTGAAAGGGGTACAACTTTCATTCTTGATTGTGACAATTTGACAAATGGGAGAACATTTTTTCTTACATTTTTTTTTTTAAGTTACAAAGTCCATAAAAAACTCCTAAGTAAATCCCCTCATTTTGAGGATGATACCTAGGGTAAAGCTTAGAATCTTCAGGGCACAAGGTCGGTTAACAATAAGGCTCAAAGTTATTATAATAATATACTCGTTAAAAGCTCAATATATCACTTGCAAGAATTAAACTTGGATAAGAAAGACTTACAAGAATTGAATTTGGATGAGAAAAATAATAATCATTCATTCCAACCACCTAAAATAAATCAAATTGACAACAATTTCCTTCTATATATATCATAATTGCTTTAATACTTTAAATATTATTTAAATGAATGACTATAGTGGATCGCTTATAAATTTCTCAAAGAATATTTCTTATTCTCATTGTGAGCACATGTATATTAAAATCATGGATATAATGTAAATTGGAAATTAAACAATTAGAAGTGTGGCATAATAGTAAATGGGTCAAAGTTTATTACGATTAATTCCAATTTGATTTTTAATATATTTTATAAAAAAGAGACTCCATGAATTTCATTTCCACCCTACAAAAATTGAATGATTTATACAGTGAAAATTTATTTTCGACTTTATGTGCGATCTTATCTCGTCGTAAGTTTTCATAAGATATTTTGTCCATTTCAACTCCATGTGTGATCTTATCTCGTTGTGAGTTATCATAAGATATTTTGTTAAATAATTATTTGAAGAGGACAAAGAGATAAGAATCTATTGAAATTTCAGTATGTAATAATTACACGTGCTTTTGTCATTGTGTAAGTGACAATCATAGAATGAAATTCAGTTGTAATGAAGAAATGCGATCTCATTATCCACAAAGATGCCACCGCCGATGTTATCCCAAAAAAAAGCCATAGTGGTCTACCATCCTCCTTTTGTCAATGGCACAACTAAACGGTAGAAGACTTTAATACAGTTGGACGGATGATCACTCTGTTTTGAACTTTGATAAACCAACATATTTTAAAAATCAAATTACCAACCTCAGGTATCCGTTCTATGGTTCATAGTACATGATGTATTCCAAAGTGTTTGGAGCAATGTTTGTTTGGCATTTGCCTTGAAGCTTAGGTATCAAAGTGCCAAGAGATTTTTTCAAGTGTTTAACAAAACACTTACATGTCAGTGGTTTTTTTTATTGACACTTTATTTTGGTGTTGGAAGAGGTGAGAAGCATAGAATTGAAGTGAAGGATGCAGGGAAAGTGTGTGAAAGAATGTTTGCATGTCAAGTATTTGACAAAATTCTTATATAACAATGTTTTGTTGAATACCTTGATACAAAGACATAGTTTCATTTGCCTTCTAACATATAGTTAGTTATAATCTCCTCTTCTTTAAAGCGATATAAAGAGGTTACAAATAATAAGAGAAAAAATGGAAGGAATGACGATAGTTTTTTAAAGGGTCAAAAATGATATGTATATTGATTATGTAATTTTAATTTGGTAAGTGCAGTGTGAACATATCTTGTATATGCCTATACTTACCTTTTTTTTATTGTGCTTTGAGAACCTAAAGATTACAATTTATTTTCACAATCTAAAGAAGACCCAAGTCAAGAAGACAAAGGTGGATGTTTTATTTGATTTTGGTTTGTAGGCCAACCTCATAGTAGAGGATCTTGTAAGTAAGATTTGATTAGAATTTCATTACCATCCTTACCCATACCCAATATAATGGGTAAATAAGGACGTAGAACTTAATTCATTAAGCAATGAAAGATCAAATTTGCTAGAAGTGAAAACTATATTATTCAATTGGAGGTAGAAGTAGTGTCATTTGATGTATGGGGTACAATAGTGCTTAGAAGCCCCCACATGTACATGAGGGATGTGATCTTCATGAGGAGAGAAAACCAATAGCATACCACAAGATTAGGATTGAAAGTATTTCATCATCAATGCACATAAAGGTAAATCCAAGAACTCTATGGTAAGTGTTGACCAAGATTAGAAACTAACCAATTTAATTAGGAAGTTTGTATTGCTCTTCTAAAGGCATAATCAACAAGGAGATGGATCAGTAAAGGTAAAGGCATCATTGGATGGATGTACTAAAGAGAATAAACACTAGTTGGAGGAGCTCTTGTAGGCATACAAAGAAGTGTTCAAAGAATCAAAAGGGTTACTAACTAAGAGCGAAGCAGAGAAAGAGATACAATTGTTGCTCAAATCCCCATTGCCAAACATAGGACTATATAGATAGTCCATACTAGAAGCGGTTGAAGGAAAGGAAAAGTTGCATCAATTGTTGGAGTAGGGACTAATTCGACCAAGTGCTTTACCTTTTGGGTAACCTATGTTCATAGTACCCAAGAACAATCAGAATTGGAGAACAGATATTGACATAGAGCTCTAAATAAGATCACCCTCAAGAATTGATACCATATGCGTAGGATCAATTATCTTCACTAGATCAATTGCAATATGTCAAGTACTTCACCATGTTGGATCTCAAATCAAGATAACACAAGGTATGAGTAAACGAAGAAGACACCTAGAAGACCATATTCAATTTCAGGCAAGGTCTATATGAATGGTTGGTTATTCCTTTTGGTTTAAGTAATGCACTAACTATATTTATGTGTTTGTTGAATGATGCATTTCATCCCTTTCTAGATTCATTTGTAATAGAGTATTTAAATGACATATTGATTTTTATATCTAGTTGCAAAGATCATATCCCATATCTCATGCAATTGTTAGAGACCCTGAAAAGTATCAACTACCGACACACCTTAAGAAATGTGAATTTTCCTAGTATCAATAGCTCACTCCCATAATGCATGCTTTGTTTCACTTGAGATGGATAACAAATTTTTGAGGGGAAAGACTTGTATATTAAAAAAATTAGAAGCACTTATTTCAACTTAGATAATATAGAGTTATAGAGTGATCGTTGTGGACTCAAGATTTGGATTGGATAATACAACTTTAGCTGTAGAGTTTTTCTAAAGATATATTATTTGAATTATTTTTATCTAAAGGTCAACGACTCTAGAGGGAAAAAACAAGAAAAAAAACAAACGCAAAAGATGGAGACATGTTGAGAATAATTCCCTCAAGGTTGTTCCAAAAAAGGATATAGAATATTACAACCTATAGAATTAACCAATGTTCCTAGCCCTCCATCTAATGTATGCGACGTGGATATGGAATCATTGTTATTAAAGGACCCACTCCCTCATTCACATATTATCATGATTGAAAATCCTCTAGAGGGAATGAAGAATGAAAAGGTTGTACAAATTAGGAAAATCATGTTTTAAAGGGAAACAATTCCTTCAACTAATCAGAAGTGGGCAACGTGATGGGCGCTACTAAAGCCTCCATTAACTTTAAATCCTTTTTTTTAAATAAAAAAAAAATGAAAGAAAATGGAAAGAAAAAAAATGCATCAATGTACAAGATTCAAAATATATAAAATTAAAATATAACGCATATCCTTAGATAATATAAAAGAATCAAATTATAATATGATATTGAAGTAGAAAAATTTGTAATTAAAAATTTAACCTCTAAATCAATTTAAAATGACTTTAGAATATAAAATTAGAATATGATATTGAAGTAGCAAAATTTGTAATTAAAGATTTAACCTCTAAAAAAATTTAAAATGACTTTAGAATACTAAATTAGAATATGATATTGAAGTAGCAAAATTTGTAATTAAAAATTTAACCTCTAAAAAAATTAAAAATAATTTTAGAATATTAAAATTTATAATTAACTAGTTAAACTCTAAAATGTTTAAAATGAAGTGATAAAGTTTAAAATAACCCCAAAAAAATATCACATGACTAAATTTTTCCATTCAATATACAAAGAAATTACTACTTAAAAAAAAGTTTAACCCTTAAAAAAATATATTAGTTTGAAATTTAAATTAAATATATGTATGCATAGATGAGAGGTGATTGGAATGCCTTTGTCATTACTTCAATATACAAAGAAATTACTGAAAAAAAAGTTCAACCTTTAAAAAAAAAATGTCTAGTTTGAAATTTAAATAAAATATATGTATGCATAGATGATAGGAACGCCTTTGTCATTACTTATTAATGTACTTGAGTTTACCTTATGGTTCAATGTACTTTTAGGTTGTAAAAAGACTTATAAACACTTAGAAGTGGAGTGAAATATTAACAAACATTTTGATATTATGATCTATTTTGTATTTTCCAAGGAGAATCATTGTAATCTAATCATTATACATCATCAAGACATTTGGAGACAAACATTACAGTCTAGTTTGTCGTTGTTTGAGGAAAATTGAAGTAATGTTTAAGTTTATGGAAATCTAGATATCCTCACAAGGTTTAAATTTTAATTTGCGATAGATGATTGTGAAGTTTTTATTTTTTTCATATTTTGAATTTTCTATGTCTCAATCACAATGATAATTCTAATAATGTTAAAGTTTATGAAAAAGTGAACATCATCAATTAAATTTAGTTTGTGATAGATGATTATGAATTTTTATTTATTTTTAATATTTTGGACTTTTTATAATCAAGAAAATGACTAATGTCTCTCTTTAATGTTATTATTGTTTTCATATATAAAAATAATAATAATCCTTCTAAAAATTATTTAATGTTATTATTGTTTTCATATATAAAAATAATAATAATCCTTCTAAAAATTATTTAATGTTATTATTGTTTTCATATATAAAAATAATAATAATCCTTCTAAAGATTAAAAAAATGGGTTTTTTAAAATAAATTTTAAAAAGTTAAATTCTCAAGATGCTCTTCAAGACATAATCACATCAATAAGTGTGAAAGGGGATGTGACGAGCCTTCATATTTGAAAATGTAATCACATGGATAGTTGCTCTTCATGACATAATCACATCGATAAGTGTGAAAGGGGATGTGACGAGCCTTCATATTTGAAAATGTAATCACATGGATAGTTGTGAAAAGGATGTGATGAGCCTTCATATTTGACAATGAAAAGGGAACAACCTTCAAAAGGTTAATAAATATGTTTTTGTTGTATATGGATCTTAGAAAGAAAAGATCCCTAAGTACTCCTCGACACATACTTAATATTTGGATGCTCTTAACACATAATCACATCTCTGGGTGTTTGTAAACACATAATGCAATGAACCTTCATACTTGATGGTGAAAGGGGGACAACCTTTAAAAAATCAACAAATGTATTTTGTAATGCATGGTTCTTAAAGAGATAAGATCCTTGGATACTCTTCGACACATAATTACATAAAATCCCTAAGTACTTCTCAACACATAATTACATAGTTATGTGTAAATGAGAATGCAAAAAACCTTTATACCTGATAATGAAAGGGGTACAATCTTCAACTTTTATATTTGATAATGAAAGGGGTACAATCTTCATTTTTTTATTGTGAAATGAAATGAAAGAGATAATGAGAGGGGTACAATCTTCATCCTTGATTGTGAAATGAAATGAAAGAGAAAACTTTTTTTCCTTACACATCATATTAATTTGAATAAATGATTATGATGAACAATAAAATTTTCAAAGATTAATTCTCCTCTTTATGAGACATGTATCTTAGAAACATAAGCATGATATAATTGTACATTATAACAAATATAAATAATTCACATCATATTACTTCGAATAGTATTTGAATGACTATGGTAAGCAAGAATATTTTCAAAGATTAATTATCCTCTCTATGAAACATGGACATGATATAATTGTATATTATAACAAATATAAATAATACACATCATATTACTTCGAATAGTATTTGAATGACTATGGTAAACAAGAATATTTTCAAAGATTAATTATCCTCTCTATGAATACATATATCTTAGAAATATGGACATGATATAATTGTACATTATAACAATTATATTTAAATAAAAATTCTGGTGAAAGGGATAATAAAAAAAAGTACAATCTTCATATTATTTCATAATATGAAATGGAAAACATTTTTTCCTTACACATTGTATTACTTTGAATAGTGACTATAATGAACAATAAAATTTTCAAAAATTAATTCTCCTCTCTATAAGTACATGCATCTTAGAAACATGTACATGATATAATTGTACATTATAATAAACATAAATAATACAATATAATAAATATAAATAATACACATCATATAATATAAATAATACACATCATATTACTTTGAATATGTGTTATATACTTTAAATAATATTTTACTTTGAATATGTGTTATATACTTTAAATAATATTTGAATGACTTATGATGAGTAATAAAATTTTCAAAGATTAATTCTCCTTTCTCTATGAGTCTTTTTGAGTACATGTATCTTAGAAATATGGTACATTATAACAATTATATTTAAATAAGGATGGTAGCGTAATAGTTAAAAGTCAAATTTAAATTTGATTTTTAACATATTTTATAATTTTATTAAAAAAAACTTTATTAATTAAATCATAACTTCATGTGTGGTTTTATTGAATCGTAAGTTATCATATGATATTGCTTAAATAATCACTTTCAAGAGGACAGAAATATAAGAATTTAATGAAATATGACATGTGGTTTTATTATGGGTGGGAATGATAAGCATTAAAAGAAATTCACTTCTAATGTGATCTCATTATTGGTGAAACAAGGGTTGCATGGCAACACAGTCCCTACCGAGTTAGTTGGGAAATACATGTTGAACAATGAAACATAATATAACTAAATGCATCAGTAATAAATATTTTTTGTCAAAAGATAATAATTGAGGGTTATTTGTTATTCAAAATTTATAATGAATTGTAAGCTAAATGGAACTATAATATTCATCAATATAATATAAATATAATAAATATATTATAAATATAATAATAAATAATATATTAGATAATAAATATAATATAAATATAATGATGCATAATAATAAATACGTAGTACAACTTTTTATATTTAGATGTGGTGATTGGTGAAATTCATTGATGATGTAATTAATTCTACATATTGAAAGACGTGAAGGAAACAATAACACTTCAATTCTATCAACCAATTAGAAATGAGAAACACAAATATTTTTATTATATCCAAAAATATATATTTGTTTTCTTATGTTAAACATTACATTGCATACACAAATTTATGGTACAAGGCAAATTAATGTCACATCAAAAGAAAAATCATAGCAATAACACTTCAATTCTATCAACCAATTAGAAATGAGAATCACAAATATTTTTATTATATCCAAAAATATATATTTGTTTTCCTATATTAAACATTACATTCCATACGCAAATTTATGGTAAATGGCAAATTAATGTCACATGAATGTCACATCAAAAACAAACTCATTGCTGTAGTCCCATGGCAGGGACTAATAAAGACTTTTGAATATAGTTTTTTTAGACTTGTTATCTTCTTGTAAATGTGAGTTTTTTTTTCAATTAATTTTTTTGTCAATATATTTTGAGTAAACAATTAAAAAAAGTATAAATACTATTACTAGTGTGAATGCAAAATAATTTTTAAACAAATCAATGACAAAAATGTATTAATATAATTGAGTTTAATTAAGTTCGATAAATGTTATGGATGAGCGTTTTGTTTGGCTTTGTAGTTTGTATCAATTCAAGAGTGAACAACAACAAATGAAAATGTAAAAGGCCTCTTTAAAGTCGTTAACATGAAGTGTTGTGTGTTTGTCACGAAGTGATATGTGTCTGTTTTTCTGGAAAAGACATAATTTTACTCACCTTTTAACTTATAGTTAGATTTTGTAGTCTCTTTTTTAAAGGGGTGACAAGAGGTTAAAAGAGTTACTCATCTTCTAATTTATAGTTAGTTTTTGTAGTTTCTTTTTTAAAGGGGTGACAAGAGGTTAAAAAGAGAAAAATAAAGAAGAGGAAAAAGAGAAAGAAGACATAATTTTACTCACCTTTTAACTTATAATTAGATTTTGTAGTCTTTTTTTAAGGGGTGACAAGAGGTTAAAAGAGTTACTCACCTTTTAACTTATAGTTAGTTTTTGTAGTCTCTTTTTTAAAGGGGTGACAAGATGTTAAAAGAGAAAAATAAAAAAGAGGAAAAAAAGAAAGATCAATGATAAAAATTTTAAAGGAAAAAAAGTGCTATTTATATTAATCATGTAATTTAATTTTTGTAAGTGTAATCTTTACTTGTGTTATATGCATCTATACTTTTTTTTTTTTTTATTATGCTTTAAGCACTTAAAAAATGTGATTTGTTTTTACAATGTAATATAAATTATGATTTTTTTTTTTGGAAAAACAAAAAAATAAATCTTGAAAAATTAAAATTTATTTATGTTTTTTTGGAAAAACAAAAAAATAAATCTTGAAAAAATTAAAATTTATATTACATAAATAAAAGTTTATACAAATTTGAATATATATAAAATAATTTAAAGTCTATCAAATCAAAGTTTTAATTAATCATCCAAAACGTTTTTCCCGGTACCAAAACGTTGTAATTTTATTCATATAAGTTTAAAACTAAATATATATTAGATGCTTATACAACATTTCCAAAGCCTTTCTCATATGCAAACTGACATATATTTTTTTAGCCACCTTACAACAAAAAGAAATCAACAAATATATATTCAACTTAGAACAAATACATATTCAACTTAAAAACCTAAAACGTTTCGTCGAGAGTACAAGTTTTTATACCTCTATCATCTCCAAAAACGAGTAAAGTCCTCTTATACAATAATCCATAAGTATTGTTCAAGAAATTACGAAAAACAACACTAGTTTATCCTATGACTAAGAGTATTATAATCTTCATAAAAACTTAATGAGAATAGATAGAGGAGAGTCCATTTAAAGTGTTTTCCCTTTAATTCTTTTCATGATAGAGGTCTGCAAATGAAGCTTGTCCAAAATACCCCAAATTTCATCGAATAAAAGCTAAAAAGTAAAATTCTTTAATGACTATTTTTTTTAACCATTTAATGATCATATGTGAATCTCCAAAGATTTATATAATTGTTAATCCATTTTCAGTTATTACAATAAAATTTAATTTCAAGGTCAATAAGGCAATGAAGTTATTAAATCTAAATTCAAACCCTGATTTAAAAATGACTAAACAAGAATAAAAAAACAAAATTATACCACCAACACTTTTTATAAGAAGCTCAACGTGTGAGGCTACTAACGATCTATTTAATTTCTTTTCTAATTTATAGAAAAAGTAGATACACATTTGTACATTATTTTTTTCAACCTCAGGTTTTGGATTACTTACAAGTTATTGTGTAATGCATATGCAAGCTACACTTTCTTATCTTTCATTGGTTTATCTATCATAAGATTGTAGTAAAGGAACTCATTAAAAATCATTCACATGAATCAAAGTATGCATATATCAATTATAAATCATGTGTTGAAGTTGAAGTTCAA
>ML794704.1:561092-579288 GCA_009831015.1 Picea engelmannii
TGGATGCTGGTAACTAGCTCCTGATGTGGGACATTGTTGTTCTCTATAGAAGGTGGAGTAGAGTCATCAAATAAAATATGAAAGTGGTTGTCATCCCAGAAATGACAACTATCCATATACCAATCATCACAATCGGCCTCAAAATCATACCACGCATATATTTCTTGATTATATTCATCTCTGATGTCCGCCATAAGAAATCTCTCCTGCATGTTATCCAATGAATCTTGAATACTACGAAAACTATCATTGAAGCCATTTGCAAAGTCATCCAATGTGTCAAACAATTGGGATTTGAATGCTTCAGTAATTTGTAGAATTTCGTTGAGGGTTTGAGAGGAAATATCGATATGAACACCCTATGAACTCTTCGGTCCCACAACCTTCATGAAAAAACTCAAAAATAGAACAATAACTTACGACAGAAAATCACGTTTTTTCTGGAAAACCCCTAAAAAACCGTTGAATTTAAAATGCTCATAACTTCACTTCCCGGACTCTATTTCGGCTGATTGTTTTTTTGAAATTGGGTGAAATTGTAAGAGGAGGTTAGATATGTAATTTGTTTGGGAAAATTCGGCCTCCAAATGCTATAGAAATAAAATAAAATTGCACCGTCATCCACGAAAAATAAATAAATCTGGAATGTCGCGGCCCTCTTTTTTCTTCTCCGAAAAAAAAATCTTCAAAAATAAAAATATTTGTCCGCAATGTCTGCCAAGGAAAGTGCTCTGATACCACTTGTTAAGAACTTGAATAACTAAATACAAAATATCACAATAGATCCAAATATATCTTAATACCATCACCACACAAGATATATGAAACCATATAGAAAGCCACCACTTTACTATATCAAAACCCTTGAGGTAGGGCAACACCATACAATGGATCCTATTATGGAAGGGATCATCTCCTGTTGAGCTACAACACATAATACAATAATTCTCTTCATGTCCCATTACATTGCTTGAACCCATTTATATAGTTCTACCATCACCTAAGAACATTATAGAGGAGAAATCTTCTAGAAGTAGAACCTTCTAAGAATTCCTCTTACATTTATTATATTTAATTACCCATTTATTATATCTAACTATCATGGTGAGCCTTATTTAATAATATAGTGGACCTAGTCCACCTTACATTGAATGGCCTCCATTATTATCACTGTGGGCCCTCTAGGCCCCCTCACTACCTCTCTAGCTACCTTACACTGAAACATAAATCACACTAAGATATGATAGCAACACCTATAAATTTTAATGTCCTAAGCACTCTTGTACACTTTTCTTCTCAATGTTGTAACAATATGCAAAGTTTTTCTGAGTGTTCACTTTCATCAAACACTTAGGTTGTAGGTGTTTTTTACTTCGAAAATTCCCACTATATTGTTTTTGGTATTTTAGTTGAGTTTTGATGTGCTATAGATGGTTTGATATGGTTTAATAATGCCAAGATTCATTCTTATACAACATAAAATATACAACAAAAAGGATATAAAATACTCACAATTTACAAATGATATAATAGAGACAACACAACAACAATATATTTATTAACTACCATCACTTATCCAAGTAATGGAATTAATGACAACTCATTGTTTAATTAGATACATTCACAATTGTCGGTACCTTATTGGCTGAAATAATAGGATTGATAAGGGAATACCCTTCCAATGGTTATTTCGTTGCTCCAAAATTGGATATCCAATAGAGATAAGTCACCCAACTCACAAAACAACTCCCAACATGAACAGACCCAAGATTTTCCTTATGAAACTCATCCTCTATACCGTATAGCCGTCCAACAAAGAGAATATAGAGATATGCTTCCCAGATTCAAGTGGACGCATCCAGAATGCAGTGCAATTCGCACAATTGCAATATTTCTTCAAGGCAAATGCTCAGATTGATATGTAACTTGCCCAACTATACAAAGCAAGCACACAAAAAGGGAAACTCCACCCCCTAGTATAGAAAAATGGGCCTCTACCACACTATATGACCCAAGAAAGAAATAAATCACCCCTCAAGAGAAAATTCTTCCTCCAAATGAGTAACTCGACCCACAATGGAGAATACTCATCTACCAACAAAACAAACTCAACCACATAAAATATCTCAGCCACCAAAAGAGAAAATTGCAGCCACAATAAAATATTCTCCACCATAGATGAAACACAGTGAGAAGATCTGAATGATATCCTTCGCTATGACCAGCTAGGGTGGGTAGTCTCACCACCGAAACCAATCTCAGAAATATCTCTAGGGTTTTTCGTCCCAAGAGTCCAAAAGTCACCAAGAGCTCTCTCAAATCAATTTTAGGAATGACAAGTGAATAATGAGAGAGGGCACCCTCATTCCTGTTTTATTTCCTCATTCACCCTTTTTTACCCTTTTACCCTTTTTTAATAAAGTAAAGTGAATTTGTAATTTAACTTTAGTAAAATCATTTTATAACCCTTTTTAAACCCCTTTTAGTGTCATAAAGTGATTAATTAGCTTCTAGGACATTCTCGAACATCGAAAATTCCTTTCTCATTGTCCTAACCTTTAGATCTTTTTTATTTGGTTCCGATGGGTTATTACACTAAGGTATTCCCTCAGATAATGTGATCTAGATAATACCATTAGTGAATTTAATTAAATTATGCACAATAATAACCCAAAATTATGGGAATCATCGAAATACCACAGAACCAAGAGAGAACTATGTGGAAATGATCCCTATGATGAAATATGGTAAATGGATTGGTCTGGGCCTCATCTAACTCCTCCACACTGCTCGAGCTCACTGTTAAGCTCAGTTTACCCCTCTGGTTAGGCTGACATAAACCCAAAATGTTGCCTCCAAATGTCAAGCAGGAGAATCCAAAAATGGGGACATTATAATCCTCCCTTACCAAATATTACTTCTCCTCAAGCAATGTCACCACAACATGACGCTGCTTCGGCTGAACCAGACTGAAACTGAAAATGATACCAGGGTCCCAAACCACCCTAGAATATGTGAAGCATCCTCCAATCAATACATGGTCTGGTAGGGTACTGACATAAGAACACTCTTGAATATTTTTGATAATTGGAGGAACCCAATACTGCAACAACTCGGTCAACCCCTCAAAGAACTGTTCTATTAGTGAACCAATCTTATGGAAGAAAAAATGATCCAGATTATTTTTGGCATGAAATGAGAGCGGAGATATAATAAATAAATATACAAATATATCTTGGATATCCAACAATATAACATAAATGTATCAAATATGCAACCATAAACACATAGATACAGTAATATGATTTCCATTAATGAGCGAAAATGTACAAAGGTTGTAAAAATACAAAGTGAAAGACTCGCTAGAATGGTGGCAGCTTATCTCTGAGAAGAGATGTGATGCCTACTCGCATTTGCAAAAATATGATTGTTACAATGAGGCTCCAAAGGAATTTTTAACATCAGTAAAATCCAAAACCCTAACCCCAAAAGATGAAAATCCAAAAGGTTTACGGGCCCTGATGGGGGTAGTTGATACGTCAACTTCCCGGGGGCATAACTTTTGCATATGATATTTGTTTGGGGTGCTCGATACACCATTGGAAAGGTCTAACCGAGAAGAAAGTCTTTCAACTCTCCCAGGTTAGTGCCTTTGGCAGTCACCCAGGCCCCAAATCCCCAAAAAACGTCGTTTAGGGCCTCACAACGGTCTTAGAAGTTTGGAACCCAAAAAACTGTCAAAAAACTACCAAGATAGAAAACTTTTTTTCGAGCCCATGGAATAGGTGGGTGGCCATGAATATCCACTTGGATAAATCCTCTCTCCTTAGGAAGCAATGGTATCCATTGCTTTGAGTTCTTGGGGGAGAGAGGGAAGCATTTGCTAAATCTGAATCTTGGTGAGTTGCTTGCCTTGCTGGAGAAGTTGTGATGCTTAGCTTGTTGAAGGTTGTCACGAACTTGTGGCTAGAAGGGTTGGGAATTTTTAACCAGTCTGGATACATGAGATGTTTGTGTGAAGAAGGAATATTTTGTCTTTGTTGTATTCTTTTCGACCCGCTTCTGTTGGATAGAACGTGCTTGGGTCGATGTTGTAGTGGTTGCAATATCCTTCTCTTCACCTTTTGAAAAGATTGTGAAGAAGATGAATTTTGTAGTATCTACCTTGTGGTATTGTTTAGGTGGGACAGTAGTTGGAACTAACTCTGGTATCCTATAGATATGACCCCCCAAAGTAACAATGACACTACAGGGTCGAGACTCATAGATAACATGGCGCTTCCACATATATGGTTGTCCCAAGAGAACATCACAGACATCCAGTGGGGAAACATAACTTAATGACTCATCCTTGAAGGGTTGGATGTCGTGTAGCATTCCCCCAGCCACCCGCAGGATGAGGTCTCCACTCCAGAGAAATATCTCATGCTCTGACACGAGTTGGTAACATCCCTAGCCTTATACAGGCCAGAACATGCTACTCTAGGGAACACTTTCATTTTCTTACTATGGAACATAAGGTAACATACCCAGTAATCGACTGAGCTATGCCACATAAACTTTCTATTAAAACTGCATGCAACTTAAACACATACACACAGTACTCTTGCGGAAGATTTACATATAAAGATAAACAAACCATTACATTCTGTAATATACGACTTTATACTGAAATACTAGTAACCACTGATATGCAGCATATACAAGAAAATACCCATAAACATACAGGCAATTATAATCACATATATGATAAACTGTAACATAAGCACATGAATAAAAATGCAACATATCATTTTATCATACAATTGGTACTTATCTTTGAAATATTGTCACCAACTGCGTACAAACCATCCAAAAACCTCCTAGCCTTAGACTACATTGTTCATCACTCTCAAAAGTGAGTCACCCTTGAGCTGGGACTGAACTCCACCCGGTGTTGTTGGGAAAAATACCCTACGGACTAGAAAACTAGGGTCATACTTGCATGCAGATTTTGACCGTAAAGAAATGACTTTTTAACCTACCACCCAAAACTTAAACCCCTCTTTCACGATACATGCATGGAAATGAACTACTAACCTTTTTACTGATGTTTGGTGTAGATCCTCCATTGCGCTTTGTCCGCTTGCTTGCGCTTCTCCTTCCAAAGTTAACCTACAATCAAGACAAACAACTTCGCATGCATTCTACTTTTCTGCTCGAGGGTTAGAAATTAAGCACAAATTACAAAAACCATAGATAACTCATGCATTGGGACGGGAAAAGTATTCTTTTATTATTTTCAAAATGAATCAACTTACAATCAAAGTCGAGACCGGCCACCGCTCCTTGATCTTGATCCTGGGCTCTTCCTCTTCTTTTGTCCTCCAACTGCTTTGCGTTAATTCTCCTTAGGCTTGAGGAAAGGCTAAAGGGTTGAGACAATGGATTTGGAAAATGGGCAGAGTTTCTTCGCTATAATTTTCCTTCTCCAAATGGTGCCCCTACCCCTTCTTTTATAGGCTAGAAGGAGCTAGGGTTTTGGATGAACTCTCGGCCATGCATGGTCGGGAGTTTCAGTTAACTGACCCATAGCTTTTTGTCCCATCGGTAAATTTCCTATTTTTGTGTTTTGTTAGGTACACGCGGGCTGTAGTAGTCCTTCCAGCGTGTACACGCATGCAGTAATGGGTTAGGGTGCGTGGGCCTTGACCCAAGAGGATTTTCAAGGAGGTTGTTCAGCAGATGTTTTGCCAATGAAGGGATATGAGTTGGCCTGATGCCAGGTAAGCATGTGTGGTGCAATTTAGGGTTATAACAGATGCCCCCTAATGTGTGAGGTCAGTAGAGCATCTGATGGCCGAAATACATTACCAATCTTTTACCAATCTGTACTGATATGCTGAATGAGTGAGCCCAAGAATCAGGAACTAGGAGGTTCCGTCTGCAAAATAACAAGTGTCTCACCGAGGCGGGCATACCCATGCTCAGGATAAAATAGAACCATGGCTACCAATCAAATACACTGTAGATCCATGTCAAATAACTATAAAGAGTAGCCACGAATAATACACAACAGAGCTACATCTCGAAATCAGAAATATATACATATAGAGTACCCATCTTTCAGAAGATGATGTGGCCTGATGGATGTACTTCAGAGCTCAAGCAATAACTTCAAAATCTTCTAAAACTCAGGTAGGAGTGTAATATGAGTGTACAACTGCACTACCCAGAGGTCTTCGATGGCTCGTCGATTGTGGGCTTGATAATCTTGATGATCGGACTGAAGTCTTCAGTGATTTCGAACAAAGACTTGATTGGACTTTCAGGATGGTCGGGTATGCAGACAAGAGATATATTGTAGAGGGGTCGACTCAGGGTTAGTGACAAACTTCCCTTGGACAATAGCATGACAAGTGATAAGACTCAGGCAACATATCTGTTAATCATAAGTCTACGAAGCAGGAGGCAACACAAACTCTCCATATGTTTGGAAGAGTAACCAAATGGTGGAGGACACAACTCTATATAGCGAGAAAAAGATTCCTAAGGTCGTACTACATCCCATAGTCTGATGATCAAATGGACAGATGTGATTCATCCAAGGGTGACTCATTATGCTACCAATAAAGAAAATACTTTTCCCATCCTCGTTTTGGGGTATATTTGTTTTTTTTGTTCCTTTTGATGATTTTGAAAAAGAATAAAGGAATATTATGGTACAATGGAGGAACAAGTACTGCAAACATACAAGCTCGAGGCAAAAGGACAAGATTGATGTTCTGGTAAAATGATACTCGGGAAAAAATCCTCCAGCGACCAAAGGTGTTAGGAGGCAGAAGCAAATTGTTACAAGGTTGATTGATAAGGTATGCAAATGCGGTTGATAGAACACACAATGGTAACATCCTTCGATGTAAGTTTAACGAGCCCAGAGAAGGTAAGCTCGACGGTTTTTCATATTTAGAGAGTCTGAAAAAGAATAAAAGGAGACTCCAGTGGGGTACCTTTTTCGACAATAGTCTAGTCGGTTCGAAAAAGGGATAAACTAGCACTGATTAGACGTCAATTCAAAACCATTTTAATGAGTGTGACAATGACAAGATCACTCGACCATTTTTTCATTTTTAAGGAGTCTGAAAAAAGCTTAACTATGGACTTCGTCAAGAATGTTCTTCTGGACCATTTTAATGAGTGTGAAAGAATAAGGTCACTCGGCGATCTTTTCAATTTTAGGGAGTCTGGAAAGAGTTTAAGTATGGACTCCGGGGGGGTTTCTTTTTCGTAAATTTAGTCCCTCGGGCCCGAAAAAGGAATAAAATTATACCTGAGGATACTCTTCTAAAGAATGGGAATTCAATAGAGTATTCCTTTGTTCGTACAGTTGACTGTCCAGACCGAAAAAGGGGTAAACTACCACTGGACAGACGTGACTTCAAATTTCAGTTTAACGAGCATGAAAGGTCACAAGATCGCTCGACAATTTTTTCATGTTTAGAGGGTCTTAAAAGGGGTTAAAAGGAGACCTGTTATGTTTTGGGAGTCCAGAGGGTAAGACAAAGAGTGAAAAAGACCCATGCAAATGAGGCTCAAACTCGTATTCAGGAAAGACTATACGGACTCCCGAGCCTACAGTGTTGTGAGAAATGGCATGGACACCATAATGCAACCAGGACCTACCTAGGGCATCCATGTTTTGGTAAGCTCTACCACCAAGTTGCGACACGTCTAGAGCAGATATGACGGTTCTATGTCACAACCGGATGGGATCGATCCTATAGCATAAGAAAAATGCAACGAGATCCAAAATTTGGGGTGATATCCTAACCTATATGCTCAAGTTGATTTTTGAATTTTTTTTTTTATGGACCGTCAATATATTTTTATTTTTATTTTTCGAAACTCAAAAAAAAGTGTCCCAATACCTGATCAAATCCCTCCCATATAACTCTTGGATCACTCTAAATGGTTTTTGGTATAAAGAAACTGATAAGGGGGGGCAAAAAAGTGACAAAAAGAGGCCAAAAAGTCTATAAATAGAAGCTGGCAACTCATTATCACCATTGTTGATTTGGAAATTGACTCTGGAGCCAAAAGACCCCCTTTGCCAAAGATCGTAATTTCGAGAGCTACAATGGATGAAACAGAATTCTGCTTGGACCAAGTAAGAACAAACTCCCTTATCTGGCTATTCAATACTTCCATTTTAGCATTTAGTTTATTTTTTGGGTGGGCGTCGACCTCAAAAAGGTCGGCCCTAGGTACACGCGGGCTGTCCAGAGATAGCTCGCGTGTACACACGTGTAGAGAAAAGCTTGCACATGTGTACACGCGACTGTCACCTCTACAGGCCACGTGTACCCTCCCCAAGTGATGAAAAAGAAAATGGAAAGAAGTATTGACCCTCCTTTACCTTGTTGTGTTGGAAGGATGTATGTCCAGTGGAGAGAAAGGGAGCACGAGGCCTCCAATGAGTTAGTTGCTGCAGATCCAAATGTTGTGGCCGTGTTGATGCAGTGTGGTTTGTTAAAATTATTTTTATGTCCATTCATGCACACGCAACCAAGGCTACTGAACGCCTTGATTGATTACTAGCACTCTGATGCAGAGGCGTTTATGCTAGAGGGGCAATCCTTGGTGCCCACCACCGAGGATATTTACTTTCTGACTAGCCTCTCAAGAAGAGGGGAACCATTCAACTTTCAGACTTTTCCTGCGGGGCCGAGCAAGGTCTTAGACCTAATAGCTGAGTACTGTGAGGCTGGGACTGATCGTAGAGGTTCCTCAGTACCTATTAGCAAGATTACCAACCTCACACTACATACCATCTTATTGCTTATTGGGTGTATTACCGGCTCAGCAGCCGTGCATCAGGCTTCGCATGCACAGATGAACTGTGCTATCCAGTGCATGAATGCACAAATTTTTGATTAGAGTACCACACTGCTGGAGTGTATGAAGAGGCAATTGATAGATTGCCGATAGTGGACACAGAGGAAATTTGGGTTTGGGACCATCTTGTGTTCGTTCTTTTTCTAGAGAGTTTCGTGCTTCAGTCCTCTGCTTGCAGTACGAGGACATCTAGCCACTTTCCCCGCAGTATGCAGATGAGCAGTGTTACTGCTGCGACAGGGTGGCGGAAGGACCGTTGAGGCCTTCGATGACGACTTTTTTGCTTGGCTGTCACGACAGATCCCTGTTATCGAGGACTACCTATATGCAGGGATCGACTTTTCGAGAGATCCAAAGATACCCATGCCTTCTGGTGAGGAGCGAGGGGAGATGGGTAAGTCTCCACCTGTATAGTTTTTTTGTTTGCATATGTAATTTTTATGTATTTTTTGATATATATATCATGTTTTTGTATGCCAGAGTATTTGATGGGTGAACATTTATTGTATGCAGATGTGGGACCCATGCAACCTGTTGACTATGCACAGAACAAGCGTCGCCCATGGCTGGAAGCCGCAGCTTCCGCCGCTGGGGGAGCAGCAGTAGCAGGGAACCTCCCAGCAGGAGAGGTCGAGAGGGTCCTTAGGCGAATTGAGCGGAACTTTACTGTGCTCACTCGTACAGTCCCGATGGCAGAGATAGAGGACCTGCTGCCATCCATGCAGACTCATGTTGTGGGGGCACCTCGGACATGGGTCCGATTTTTTAGGCGTTTAGCCCATGTTGTGGATGATTATAACAGGGCCCATAGGCCCTGAACAGACTTTAGACTCTTTATGTGCCACAAGCACTTTCTTGTATATATTTTTTGAGGGCATAAGCCCGGTGATTCGTTATTGTTCGCACTTTTGAGGCGCTTGCATCCATCTATGTACTCTGAGGATTTTATGATGTTTATATATGGTTTTTATCTCTTTTTGTGTCTTATGGATTATGTGTGAAAAAATGTATTTACATGTTTATGTCCATGATCTTTTTATATGTGGGCGAGATGCCAATCTAAAATTTGATTAGCTAGAGTATCTGTGATTTGGTTTAATCTCCTAGGAACATGAAAATATGTAATATAATCAAAGTTGCGTTCTAAGAGATGTACCCTAAGGAATCGTAGGTGTAAAGTTGGATCATGAACCCGATATATTTTGTTTAGTTGCGACACAACCAGTTGAGTGTCTAGATAGACCTAGAGGAGAGAGATACCCAATGACAATGCGTCACGAAGCAACTCAATAACTGCACTATACTTGACAACATTATTTGTGGTGTCACCTAAGCATATACCTCCAGAAGATAACAACTGACCCTGTGGTGTAAAGATTACCCAAGCTGCGGAGGTAAGCCTCCGCGTGTGTCGACTAGCACTGTCCGCATACCCAACGAACACCTCAGACTCTCTTGACATTTTCCATATTGACGAAAGATAACATCAATGACATGTCCATAACACTTTTTTAAAATAAATGTAAAAAAGTGATAGTATAAAGACTATACATATGTTACAAAAAGTTACCCACAGTGACCTTTCTATGAGTAATACTTCTTGAGGTAGAGCCCATTTCTAGGCTCTGCCAAAGCATTCCCTTCAAAATCGACCAAAGGATAAGCGCCCTTTTTTAATACCTCTTTGATAATGAAGGGTACGAACCACATGGGTTTAAACTTTCCTTCCCCCAGGGGGTCCTTGTCTTGGTCATAGACCAAGACAAGGTCACCCTCATAAAAAATCTGAGGATGAATGGACCTATCATATTGACACTTGACCTTATGTTTATGAGCCTCGTTGTCCAAGGCCACATTGCAATGTTGTTCATCAAGCTACTCAAGGTGTACTAACCGTTCTTCAAGTGGAGAAGTGTCTGGCAATAATTGTACTGCCAATTTCAAAGATGGGATTTGACATTCAATGGGCAAGATTGCCTCCAGCGCATAAACGAGTCGGAAAGGTGAGAAACTGGTTGCAGTCTTAACAGATGTTTGGTAAACCCATAATGCTGAGTATAACATCAAATGCCAATTTGACTTAGCTGAGTTGATAGTTCGTTGTAGAATAGTCTTAAGAGTTTTGTTTACAGCTTCCACTTGCCCATTGGCTTGGGGGTAGTAAGGTGAGGAATGTTCTTTCCGTAACCCAAGATGTGATGTTAATTCGGACATCATTTGGTTCTGAAAGTGACTACCATGGTTAGTGACAATCTCTCTCGGGACGTTGAACCGTGCTATAATCTTGTTGAATAAGAAGAGAGCTGTAGTCTCTCCATCATCTTTAAACGTTGGCATAGCTTCGACCCACTTAGTGAAGTAGTCGACAACTACGATGATATAGCAATTCCCCCTTGCTGATGGGGGGTTGCATGTAGTGTAATCAATCCCCCACTTAGTGAAGGGACCAACTATGATGATAGGAAACATGGGAGATGGATGTGCCCTCATCTTCCGAGAGAAGATTTGGCACGGATGGCACTTCTTGACCGACTCGATACAATCTTTGATAAGTGTGGGCCAGAAGTAACCTGCTAGTAAAATATTTTGGGCTGTTGCCAACCCAGATAAATGACCACCACAAGATCCTGTATGACAATCGTTGAGCACTATGATGGCCTCCTCATGAGTGATACATCGATGCAAGATGTAGCCTACACCTCTCCGATACAATGTATCATCGAGTATGAGATAATTCTTAGCCTGATGGTGTATCCGCCGACGCTCGTCACGAGAAGCAGAGGTGGGGCACTTCAAATTCTGGAGATAGATCAGTATATCTCCGTACCAGGGGTCTAAAGATTGAATCAAAAACATCTCCCCCCCGGATAGGCGATTCCTCAGGCACAACATCACCTGACTCAACCGGAAGCTCCGAAATAAGTTCTGCGAAGACCAATGACTTCTTGGACTTTGCTGAAATGAAGTCTAAGTCAAATTCTTGGAGAATGACCATCCATCTACTGATTTTTCCGCCTATAACTCGTTGTGTCAACATGTACTAGAATGGATTCACGATAGCGATGACGGTGGTCTTGCGAAATAGAACATAGTGACGGAACCGTTGAACAGCATGAATTGCTGCCAACGCAAGTTTCTCGAGATGGGAATAATTAATTTTCGGTCCTATGAGGCCTCGTATCAGGTAATAGATCATGTATTCTAAAAATTAATCATCTTCCTAGAATAAAACCATGCCTATAGTTGACTCTATGACAGCCAGATATAAGAAGAAATATTTGTTATAATTAGGTGGCCATAACAGAGGTGCGGTTGTGAGGGCATGTTTTAATGCGTCGAAAGAGCATTGAGCGGCTTCGTCCCAGAAAAAGGGAACATATTTCTTCAGTAAATGCACAAAGCCCTTGGTGATTTCATCATAGTTGGCGATGAATCATTGTGAGAAGTTTGCCTTGCCTTGTAGACTCTGAAGTTGTAAGATTGTATGTGGGGGGGGGCAACTAGATTATTGCCTCCACCTTAAGAGGATTGACCATGATCCATGTTGTTGATACGATGAAACCTAAAAAACGTCCTGACGTGACGCAAAAGTTGCACTTGTTGGGATTCAAGCGAATCCTGAAGTAGCGAAAATGTTCGAAGATTAGTCTGAGGTGCGTAGGATGATCCTTTTGCTTGCGAGAACGTGATGCTAAATCATCTAGATAGGCCTCGACTATATGTTTGAGGTCGTGAAACGCAAAATACATGGCCCGCTGGAATGTGGCTCCAACATTTTTAAGACCAAAAGGCATCTTACGATAGGCGAATGTACCCCACAGACAAATGAATGCCATTTTGTGTTGGTCTTCAGATTTGATTTGGATTTGATTATAGCCCAAAAAACCATCCATGAATGAAAAGGCTTCAAAATCGTCACATTCATCAATGATATGGTCAATGAATGGGGTTGGAAAATTATCTTTTGGACATGCCTTGTTCAAATCACAGAAATCGGTACATACACGAATCGTGCCTTGTTTTTTATTGACCGGCACGGGGTTTGACACCCATTGAGTCAAATGAATAGGATAAATGAAACCTGCCTTGACCAGTTTCTCAACCTCAAGTTTAATGGCTACTTCTTTCTTAGGATTGAATGGACGAAGTTTTTTCTGAACAGGCTTGGCATGAGGATACGTTGTGATTTCATGTTCAACTATTTTCAGATCGATACCTGGAATTTCCTCATAAGACCAAGCAAAAATGTCGTGGAATTCTTTGAAAAGATTCGTGTAAATTTGAATCTCTTCGGGGGAGAAATCTGCCCCGACGAAGACATTCTCCATGACGCCAGGGTTTCGGGAGATGTTGATAGGTATCGTTTCAGTGATAGTCGCCATATTGCCCTCAGTATAAATTTCCTGTGTAGCTAAGAGGTTAATAGGACACGACTGATCTCCCATCATGGTGATAGTGAATTCTCCTGCCTCAATTCGGCTTAACTCTGGGAGGAAATATGATTTGTGATGAAGATCTTCCCAAGGTTTGTCCGGACTAGGCATTGCTTCGATTACTGCTTCGTTAGAAGGCAAGACTAAGTCTAACGAATTGGTGGTAGCAAGAGAACCCTGAGCCCAAATAGGCTCTAGAAGTGGATCCAACTCTTGTGCGAGAGTCGGATCAGGGTTAGCTGAAGATTGCTGGAGTAAAGAGTACGCTACTTCAACGACCGACAAGGGCATGGACATGCCGGAGTGCCCTGTCTCATCCGTCGTGGCTGATGGGGAAGGAAGAATCCATGGATCCGCAAAGTAAGTCATGCGGAACGAGGAAACGTGAAAATATCAGCCTTATGGTGACTAGATATAAACTTGACATTGTCATGAGGAGGTGGGTAATCGAAGGTACCCATCAAGGATGCGCACAAACCAACTCCTACGTTAACAACACCAGGATGAGGATTATCAATCATGGGAACCATGGATGCCCCCAAATATGGGTCAGGTCTAGAGAAGGACAATTGATCAATGGTCACTATTCGACCCTCATGTAGAAACAACAAGACTCAGAAAATTGTAGCAACCACAGCTTGCATAGCATAAGTCCAAATCTGACCTAAAAGAGGTTATAGTCAAGGGGAGCATCGACTACCTCTACTTCGACGCACACGGTCTTCCCTCCTAACCGCATAGGGAAAGAAGGAACAATGCCATGTGGCTGGAAAGAATGACTGTCGAAACCAGTGAGGAGAGTAGGTGATGGAGACAAAGCAGGTTGACCAATGGCCTTCCAACATGCTAACGACATAACACATGTCGAGTCACCCTCATTGACCACCATGCGGAAGATATTCTGTGTAAAAGTTTTCGTGGGATGAGCCACTACTATCTGAAATGCTACGTGGTAAGGCAGATGAGGTTTTAAGTCGGTTGTATCTAACATGATGGTACCCGGGTTACAAGTCTCAGTAGAGCCTAAAGAAGTTAACAAGGCTTTCCTCTGAGCAGGGCATCTTTGGAGGACCTCCAAAGTGGACATCGCACAAGGGGTTTGTGATAAATCTTCCACCACAGAGTAATTCTGGGTGGCCCTCGTGTTTGGGTTGTGAGAAGATTTCTTAAATGCACCCTTTGGAATGCGCATCATTGTTTCTCCCAACGTCTTCTCGATCTGTAGAGGAAGAGATGGGAGTTCATCTTCTTTACCCTTTTCATAAGTGCTTGGTTTACTATAGTCCTGTGATCTAGTCATGATGAAAGCATCACCCCTAACCATATATACGTTCGCGGATGAGGGGTTGTTTGGAGGAGGGCAGGTTTCTTTGATGCCCCCTTCGGCACTTGTAGAGGCTTGAGTTAAATTTTGCCCATGCTGAAAGGGATTAGTCAACACGACTTGTTGTTGCTGTGTGACAAACTTTTGGGCCTCTGCAAGTCGAGCACAAACATGGGTTGGGTGGTCTTCTGCACATAAGTTGCACGGATACCTTGCCTTCCGTTTTTCCGTGGTGCCCTCGCCAGCATTATCAGTGGGGTTTTTCTCCCCCTTACCCTTATTTCGCTATTTTTTCTTCCCTTCAGGCTGTTGGGTGGCCTTTGGGTTAGTCAAATGCACTGAGTGTAATTCCGACGTTTGGGTAGGAGGAGCAACCAAAGCAGTAGTCTGGCTGGCTGCTGAGTGTTGTATAGATAACTGTTGCAATTGTTTTGTCAATTGGTCAACAGGCTTGGTTTGTGATGAACCAACGATACCGTCGGCATGTGGTCCAACTCTCTGTCTAGTTTTATCTAGCATCGATCGTGGTGCATCCAACAGGATGTTGTATAATAAACCAGACTAAGAATAGATGAGCTCAAAATGTTGAGCTCGCATGATGGCATCTTTTTCGGAGAAAACTCCTGAAGTGACGACGTCTTTGGATAATTATGGGACTAAAGACTTAAGGAACCACTCAAGAAGGAATGCTGGTGGAACTGGTACCTTGATTAGACTCTTTCGACGTCTCCACTCTCGGATATAATCAGAGATATGGTCTCTGGTTGTCTGTTGGAAATTGGCAAGCAGCTCTGTGCCAGCGTCGTATCTCACAGGTAACTAGAAATGGTTAAGGAAGACCATCTCCAATTCGCCAAAATAAGAGTATCTTGAGCGATCAAGCTCGATGTACCATTTCGCGGCACTCCCGATAAGAGTGCATTGAAACAATTGCAACTGGATGGAGTCATCTTTCAATGAGTTAGATGAACATCGAAGATGGAAAGTAGTCACGTGATCACCTAGATATTCGTTAGGATTGGCCTCGAACTTTGGAATGTCCGAAGGCAACTTCGTTGGCATAGGAGGCCAACGTGGATCGTGACAAATATGATCATTTAACAACCTTTTCAAATCAAGCAAGTGTAACGTCGCCTGGAATGGTAGTTTGGGTTACTGCTAATAGCCTGGGAAAAAGGGTCCTGGAGTTTGACTGGCACCAGGTTGCCAGGAAAAGTTTGGCTACTGGCCCGGATTCTGGTAGAAACCATGGCCCTGACCAGCATAAGAATTTTGCATCTGTGGAGACATCATTGGCTGATTCCCCAGAAAGGACATAGGATGTTGGGCATGCATTGTGTTTGAAGGACTTTGGGAAGGATTACCCCATGCTGGTCCTGATGGGAGAGGCATAGGAGTTTGTCTAGGGTTCCATTGACTGTGGAAAGAATTACCCCAGAACAACATTCCATAGGATGGAACGGATCCTTGACCTGAGTTCCAAAGTCCTTCTATATGTGCCCCCGACGCAGGAATAGTACCCTGCGTCGGAGTAGACTGTCCAAAAATGGGAGTGCCCCCAGACGAGAAAGTGGTGGATGCAAAAGTGTTGTTACCAAATGTCTCGTTCCAAACAAACGATGATGAACCTACCGGCATAGTGTGCGTAGGTGTTCCTTGACTCCCGGCTCCAAATGAACTCGTGTGTGTAGGTTGCCCTGTGGACTGTTGATGCAGACCACCAAGTGAAGGGGACAAAGGAGAGATATGACCTCCAGCGTAAGGAAAAGAATTAAAAGGGACAGGAATGCCCCCAAGTTGACCTTTTAGAGGAGCATTAGAGCTCCCTGCCCCCAGAACCAAAATTTGTAAAGTGGAGTGAGTGAGTGCAGGACTTGTGCCCGAACTAGGCATACCATATGAGAACGGAGGGCCTGTCACACTAGGTGTGAAGGGAGTTGTGGCCGCTGCTATAGATGGGATCGGTCCACTGTGTGACGTAGTTGTGGCCAATACCATGGTATCCCAGACCGATGACGGCAAGTTAGGAGATGCTTCTTCTGTGGTAGCAACGGTGGTGGGAATGGAAGAATTCCTAGAGGAAGTAACAACATTTGTTTCCATAGCTGTGTGAGGCACTGACAGGAATTCGTAAAATTAGATTGGTACAATGACCGATAGCCAAGTATCAGTGGTTGGGGTTTCAATTGAGCCAATATTGGTGGTTGATTCCTCCAGGAGTTGTTCGGGCACAATGGTTTGTAACCCGGTTGCTTCAAAAGACCCTTGTTGGTCTAGCTTCCGCCTCAATGGTGGCGGGGGTGGCTCCAGTATAACTGACGGCAGGCCCAGAAGCCTTCATGACTGGCGGAGCTCGGGATCCTCCACTATGTGAGAAGATCCAAGAAACACTAATTCTACATGTTCAAACAATAACACACACTAAAAAAGAAGCCCCTAAGAGATAAGACAAGCAAACACTAAACTAGTTGGAAGAACAGTTACAACAACCAACACTAGAGAAACTTATCGGTGCAAGTGCAACTCGAACATGGAAGCACCCTCCGGGTATACTCTGCAAAGTGTGGCCCGATGTTTGTCCTAGGTATCGCGGTATACCCCCGCAGTCACCTGTGTATGTCCCTAAAAATATTGGCAACTAGTTTGCCAGCATGTAAATAGTCACCAGGCGGGTACAGTCGAAAGTCGGGTAGACCACAATGAGCAGGGTATCAAGCCTGAAACCTGCCAAGGGTATCAAGAGAAAATGGTCCAGAAGACAACTGAGGACCTCAAATGGATTCGAGACCCACGAAGCCCCATGGCAAATGCAAACGACGGAATCCCAAGACAAGCCCTCGATATGTGTTCTCCACTATGCTTGGTTCAACTTTGGAGGGGTTATCTCCACTACCTTTCCTCACGCGACCTCGTGTTTATCCCTTGTGTTAAAGGGGTGTCCCGGATAACTTCCACAAAACTGGACTTCTACACTCCCTATCACAGACTCCAATGTTTGGTTTTGAGTGGCCTTGGAGAGTTTCCTCTCCAACCTAATCCAAGGCCCTAGTCCTGAACTAGTGTATGAACCCTACAAACAAAAAGTCTAATAGATTTTAAATTAGTGTTTCTTTTATGGGATTTTTTACATCATGGGGTATGAAGGTGAAACTGATGATGTGTAAAGACTCAAAGAAAAAACGAATGAAAAAAGCTGGAAACAAAAGACTTTTACTAAATGAAAAAATCAACAACCTTTCACAAAGAAAGACTTCTTTTTCTTTTCAATTTTTCTAAGATTTCATGTAGCAAACATAAAGGAATTTCGCTCGACTACAAGCTACTTATGCTTTAAATGCACTGCAAAAAATTTATGAACAAAAAGACTTCTCCCTAGTTATTGATGCAGAAACACAATCTTCAAACAAAGAAGAAAATGAAAAGATTTTTTTTTATTTTTTATTTTTGTGCTAATCAAGCAACAAAGGGAAAATAAAGACAAGCCTAAAACCAAGAAAAAAAAAATTCTGGCTTAAAGAGCAGATCACAAAGAATTAGAGCAAAGACACCCAATGGCAATCAAGAA
>ML794704.1:585792-600086 GCA_009831015.1 Picea engelmannii
TTACTAGTCTTATCCTTTAATTAATGGTTATTTTAAGTATGGGTCACGTTATCCCTTATGGGATACGTAACCCATTTAAACTTATATTTTTATTTTCCCCTTTTTTAATACATCAATCAATTACTTTAACTAATAATCAATTAGTCACTGACCACTAATCTAATACTAAACCATTTAATGCCTCATTTAATAATTACACCTTCATTAACCCTTAATCAAGGGATTAAATCATATTTCAGCTTAAGTATAATCCAAAAATAATTAATTAATAACTTGTAATCAAATTAAGGTTATATCATAATTAATGATAATTTAGCTAGTGTTTCAGATTATTTATGAAATTATTTACAGTAATAAGAAAATGGTCATTACATGCTTGTTGTCTAGTGTTGCATAAATCCTTGGCACATATCTACCCATGTCCTCCACTGTTTCAACTTGTTTTACATTGTGAACAACCCTTCCTTTTCCACCTCTGTGAGGACAATATCTGAACCTATGGTCCCCTTTACAACCCCAACATTACATAGATGGCTACCTTGGCCCTTGAATCCCTGTGTCAATCGTTCTGGGTTCTTTAGGCATTTTTTTTTCTTGTGGATTATTTCTTAAGAATGGTGCCTTAACTCCCTTCTTCCTCTGATCCATCTTGAATTTCTTATTGTCTTCCCAAGCCTTTTGGAAAGTTGGCCTTGCTTTCTGTTGATCATATAGGAATTTAGCTCTCCTTATGGTCTCTTATAATGTCTTGGGATCATCATATTGTATTTTGTCACTGATGAACTATGACAATCCACTCAAATATCTTTGAATTTTGACTGTCTCATCCTTGATGAAAGAGACATACTTCAGTAGTTCCATAAACCTTCTCTCATATTCATCTATGGTCATACTTCCAAGCTTGAGTTCAAAGAACTCTTTCATTTTCTTGTCATAGTATCTCTTAGTCAAGTAATTCTTCTCAAAATACTTCTTAATTTCCCTCCAAGTAACACTTTTCTGTACAATGTGTTGCACCTGCACAAGTTGATCCCACCACATGGAGGCCTTTCCTTTGAGTTGATAGATAGAAATTCTACCTTCTGCATGAGAAGAATAATTATGCAATTGAAAATACTTTCTCATGCCTAGCAACCATGTTTTTGCATCTTCATCCTTCTTGTGCTCACCATCAAATGTAGGAGGATTGATTTTGTTCATTTCTCCTCGCAACTCATCTACCCCAGATCTCTTATACCTTCTGACAGGTGATAGACTCGAGCTGTTGACTTCTCTCTTATTGGAATGCCCTAGGGAATGATGTTGATGTATACTAACACTTTTTGATTTTCTTTTCTCCTCTGAAGGCTTGTGACTCCCAGATTTACTTGAGCCACTCTCCTTAACCAATTTATTTTATATTCTATTCAAACCCTCCAATAACTTCATGTTGAAGTCATCCTGCTACTCTTTGGCTTTCATAAACCTTTCATTATAAGATTTATGGCTTTGGACATCCTTCTGCAAATTCTTAATGGTCTCAGCCATATTAATATTTTCATTCCTTTCTTCTCCATGTCCATTGGAGTTCATTCCTTCAATGCCCAAATGGACATCCACCCCTTTGCTCTCATCTTGCTGACTATAATTTCATTGTTATTCTTCCATCCCTATGGACTCTGCACTAGTCTGATCTGATCTAGTTTTTAATTATGAAAAACGTTCAGCCATCGAAACTTATCATGCTAATAATTCAATAATTCATGAAAATATGCGCCATTTTGGTTCAATATATACATCAGAATTATCTCTCTCGATTTCCTGGTGTTATCACCATGAAAATTCTAGATAAGACCCAAGTCTTGAAAGCATAGATGTGCAGTGCCTTCAGAGATACATTTGTGCAAGAAGGTGGTTTTTTGAAACCACTTTTTCCAATATGCGATATCATGTGTCTCAACATGTGAAATCCACCACTCATGGAGTGGGCGATGACTAGTCAGATCACCCTGCTTCACTCATTTGATACTTCGCAACCATGTGACGTCTGTTGAATGCCACCATGTAATAAACTCAAAAGATAATCATTCGAAATGGATTAACTGAGCATGGAAACCCAACGCTCTTGTACGTAATCCATCTGTGCTTCATAATTGGAATTCTATAACTACCAATCCTCAAGTATGAAGGTATTTGCATATCCATAACCGAAGTAATCTCCAAACTGCTCAACTTTCTTCTTTCTGTAAAAGCATTTCGGTATCCACAACCTGAGATACATGGATAAGGCTAAATCAAGTGAGACTGGTTATTCAGAAAACATGCTAGACTTTCCTATGAATAAGGAGGAAAGGGTCCTTGCGCACATTCTAGAAACTAAATTCCACACAGAGCTGGCTATAGACTTGCGGTTGGAAGTCAGGCTAAATCCCACTATGAAGGATTTTTTCATCAACAGGCCAACCACTAAGAAGAAAGGAGTAAGGGATAGAAGAAGGATGAATCCATGGCTGAAGCGGTCGAAAGTGTCAAAGAGAATCAATCGGTCTAGTTAGATTCTTTAAAGGAGGAGATCACTAAGCTGAAGTGAGTATTCAACTAAGATTAAGCATGTTTCAGCTAGTTTTTGAATAGCTGGTAGCGGGGGTAAGGAGCACCAGAGATGATAGGCATGTTCTTAAATGACCCTTTTTACAACAGGATAACTGTTTTCATCCCCCTTTTGTAATTTTTGTGATTAATACGATTATATAAATACACAAGCGGATTTTAGATTGTTTATTACAAAATTCTATCTAGTGGTGTTATGAATCTTGTTTTCTTTTATAGTATGCTTTTCTTGTAAGCTTATTTTTCACTTTCATTTGTCTGAATCAGAGGAATATAAAACTCAGAATTCTTTTTAATTAATGCTTCAATGGGGTTGTGTGTTTCTTTTTCTTCTAATATTATGCAATTTAAAATTAGAATCATCACCTTCCAAGCGACTTTCTCACACTAAACTTTGACCTGTACATTTATATTTAGCGTGCATAGAAACATCTCAAGGTAAAACATTTTTCTGCACACCTATATCCACTATGCATTTCTTCCTCATCGCACCGATAACTTGCGCACACTACTTTTACGATGTGCGCCAATACCCACTCACATAGTTTTGGTATCTTGCACCGATACTCCACATCCATTTCTCCCCATGCATTACACCATACCAAAGTTCAATATGTTCCATCGTGCACAATAATATGCGCTCACCATTGAACACATTGTCGTGAGACAACTTATACTCATACTATGTGCATACCAACAAAAATCCTCTGTGTTATGCAATACTTGTGCACCCCATGTGCACATTACTATGTGCATGCTCACTGCGCAGGGTTAAATTCAGCGTGTGCATCCGAACATAATAATCTTCTACACGGTGCCACAATTTTCCATTCACACTTACACGCCAATGTTTTCTCGCGTGGTGCCAAACTTTAGTGTGCATGCCAGCACGCCAACATTTTCCATGGATGCTCCATGAATTGAATTTTGGTCACTTCAAAGTTACTCTTCTATGAATATTCTCTTCAACTGAACCCCTTTGGCCCATCTAGGCTTAGTGTTGAACTGAAGCTCTGATACCAATTTGTAGTGCTCCCCCAACCACTCTAGAGAAATCTCTCATGCTCTGACACCAGTTGGTAACATCCCCAACCTTATATAGGCCAAACCATGCTACTCTAGAGAACACTTTTGTTCTCTTACTATGGAACATATGGTAACATACCCAATAATCGGCTGAGCTATGCCACATAAACTTTCTCTTAAAACCGCATGCAACTTAAACACATACACACACTATTCTTGTGGAAGATTTACATATAAAGATAAAAAAACCATTACATTATGTAATATACAACTTTATACTAAAATAATAGTAACCACTGATATGCAACATATACAAGAAAATACCCATAAACATACAGGCAATTATAATCACATATATGATAAACTGTAACATAAGCATGTGAATAACAATGCAACATATCATTTTATCATACAATTGGTACTTATCTTGGAAATATTGTCACCAACTGTGTACAGACCATCCATGAACCTCCCAGCCTTAGATTACACTATTCATCACTCTCAACAGTGAGTCACCCCTAAGCTGGGACTGAACTCCACCCAGGTAAAGGGTTCCTAACTAGGATAAGGCTCATGGAAAATAGAAAAGACTCCGTCTCAGGTGCTCACTCAACTAACAGCCTACAACCTCTCATTCCCCACATGCCTATCCCACCCAAGGAAGTGTACCCCTTCTCTACTCAACAGTCCCTCGGTTGCCCCACTTCCCTTCTAGGGCTTAAGCAACAGGCCCGACCAGAAGTCTCAGAGAACTGTAGCTGCAGTTTAGAACCTTCGGGAATCAATCCCCAATAATTCTCACACTCGTAGAATTGCTCACAAGCTTTACAACCCACTTCTTCAATCTCGATCCAAGCTAACCAGGTACACCAACCGAAAAAGGATATGGGAACATACTAAAAAATGGTTAAATGGATGTCTCAAGGATAACATAATAAGTGAGTGAAAATGGTCATGGAATCATTGACTGGATAACTAAGTGAAGGAAGGAATCACTGTGAAAATCCTCATGAAAGTGATGGTGAGAATGATGGTCAAGCTGCTGGTAAGAAAATCCCCCATGAAAAAGTGACCAAATGAGCTAAGTCCCCCATGATATGAATGCATGTCCCCAACTTGACACTTGTCATATCAGAAGTTACTTTGGTCCACTTGTCCCCAACTTTAGAACTTAGGATAAAATAATTATCCATAATTTATACTTTAGTAAATATTAATATAATATTCCCTTGACTTTTGGTCCTCCCTTTCCCTAACTGGTAAAGTTCAGTCCCCCATATCTTTTATCATGGTCGGTCTGTGCGCAACGATGTATTTTATATTAATCATGAGTCGTGTACAAAATATGCACATTGCCCTTTGACATCTAGGAATTCTGGCCTAATACCAAAACATAAGCATGCCATCTTATAATAAGTGGCTCACCAACGTATAACACATATCATATACATGAGTCTCGTTGTCCTCCATGTTGCGTGCACTTTAGTTACTGCGTGCGATATCCAGGAATGTGCATACTACATCATTTTTCTGCACAGTTCATGCATGCACTATGCCACATGGTGTGCATTACAAAATGATGTTGAAAGAGCTCACAAACTTAAGTACACGTATATTACATTTACAATTGGGTTTGGCTAAGGGATATTACATGTCGTATGACAATCAACACTACTATCTGACACAAAGATCTTGTCCCTTGCAAAGCCACCCAATGTTGTATGGTTGTGGGTGTGGTGTTGTCAAAAATAACAACTGTTTGACGATATCTGTTGAGATGAGGTTCTTTTGGATTCCTCTATTAACAATAAAATGTAGCACAGTCCCCTTCACCCACATCTATGAATGAAAAAGGCACTCCCTGTCTTCTGGATCTGTTGGTTCTTATGGTTGAATTGTTGCAGTCACGAAGATAGCAATGGGTTATGTGTCAATGATTTGTCTATTACCAATATTCTCATAATCATATTCTGAATCAAGGTTTGACTCCTTGTATTTGATCTCGACCACCAATTACTATTTTGAGAGAAATTCATCGGTGTTGTGCCAGGGGATTTTGTGGAAATCGCACCATTTTCTAGTGTCCTTCTTCGTGTTTCCATGGCCCTTCTTTTCCTATGGCTTGGACTGGTTTTCGGGAGGTTGTTTGTTAGGGACGTCTTTATCATACTTTGGTTGTTGCGTATTTTCATACCCGAACTCCCATTTGTTCTGGTGCTTAAATTTATGCTCAATTTTACCAACATATCGATAAGCAGTACCAAGTGATGAGATGTCCAGAAAATCCATTTCAGTTTTGATGTATTTGTGTAGATCCCCATGGTATTTTAGAATCAAATTTCATTCAGATTCTTTGATACCTAGCTTGGTGTGCATGGTATGGAAGGTATTGGTGAACTCCGGAACTTCTTGGACCCTCTCTTGCCATAATTTGGTCCATCTCATGTACTGGTCCTCATAGTTTCCAACAGGGTAATACTGTTCCTTTACTGCATCCACAAAAAAATCCCAAGTGGGTTCAGCCCCATATATTCTAGAATCCATGTAACTTTGTTCCTAGTAATTTTCCCACCAATGTTTGACATGAGGGAGAGATTTAAGGAGTGCGAAGGTGATATTTTCTCTGTCGGAAAAATTGTGAACAAAGAAATAACCTTCTAGCAGATTTAACCATTTGTCTGGGGCTTCTGCATCTATCTATCCTTCAAATACAGGAGTATCAAAATTAAATTGTACCTAAAAGGAGAGGTGCCTCCAAAGTGTCTTCTTGATGAATATTCACATGTTGCTATCGACAAGCGTTGAAGCATGTGGGAAAAAATCTCCATCATTTCATCGCTCTGTCGCGTGAGATCTTGCTCAAGCAACAGATTAATATAATCTTCTGCTCTGTCATTTTTGTTTTCTTCTACCATGGATGGTTTCTTGGGCATGTGAGAGATATTTTCCTCAATATTGAAAATCTCTAGACCCAACTTACTATACTCAGACCGCATCGGGGACATGCACTGAAAAACAATCAAGAGCAGCCTGCTATGATACCAATGATCTGGATTATTTTCGGCATGAAATGAGAGTAGAGATATAATAAAGAAATATAGATAGATATCTCATATATCCAACAATATAACATAAATGTATCAGAGATGAAACCATAAACATAGAGATACGATAATATAATTTCTATTAATGAGCAAAAATGTATAAAGACTGTAAAAATACAAAGTGAAAGACTCGCTAGAATGGTGGAAGCTTATCTCTGAGAAGAGATGTGATGGCTACTCGCATTTGCAAGAAGTTGAATGTTACAATGAGGCTCCAAAATCCTTTTTAACATTCGTAAAATCCAAAAACCTAACCCCAGAAGATGAAAATCCAAAATGTTTGCGGGCCCCGATGGGGGTAGATGATACGTCAACTTCTCGAGGGTGTAATATTTTCATACGATATTTGTTGGGGCGCTCGATACACTATTAGAAATGTCTAATCGAGAATAAATACTTTCGACCGGCCCAGGTTACTTCCTTTGGTAGTTATGTAGGCCCCAAATCCCCAAAACACATCGTTTAGGACCTCAAAACGGCCTGGAAAGTTTGGAACCCGAAAAACTGTCGAAAAATTGCCAAGATGGAAAACTGTTTTTCGAGCCCATGGAATAGGTTGGTGGCCACTGATATCCTCTTGGATAAAAAAAATGGCTCTCGCCTCTATTTCAACTGTTGAACTGACTAATATTGAAACCCTAGGGTCCCAAGCTAATCTTAGAAAGAACCCACCATGTTGATGTTGTGCCACTCTTATCATACATGTCCGACCATCGTGCCCAATGAGCTTCCTCCTCTCTTGGAACTCCTTGATGACATACCTATAAGGGTTGCGCCTACTACCATGAATAGTAGCCAACATAGGATTCCACGTGAAGTCACATCTTTCAAATCCACTACCATACTCAATATCGAATATCAAAAAAAGAAGTGTGTCCTGATTATTAGCAATGACTTCGAGTCGCTCATTAACTCTAAACATTTCTCTACTAGATAACACTGTCACCTCTAAAGAAATCATTGGGAAGTGTGTGAACTAGTCAATCATTGCAAACATACTATTTTCCCACTACACCCTCAATGAGCCTATGATGCTCTCCCACTCTCATCGAGAAGTGATCAAAGACCAGATCAATCCTATGGGATGATTTTTCTCTAACCTACTCTACTGCCAATTCGTACACTCCCCCATATCTCCCAACACAACATCTATAAATCCCCTCCATGCAAAACTCTCTCAGGCTTGCCTGGATGATGTGAAACCCTTTCTACTTATACCATTGATATACAAGGTGCTAATACAATAATCCATCTCACTATTCCTAATAATCCAAGCGATCCTAAGCTATAGAAACTCGGTCAAATCCTCAGGAGACCGCCCCTCCAAGAAACCAATCCTATGCATGCCATGAGTAAAATCTGGAAGGAAAAGACTAGCAATATCATCTGTATTGGCTACCAAGCTATCAAACATTGTAATCCCAAGGTCCCAAGCTAATCTCCGCGAGGAACCATCATGTTGACGTTGCACTCCTACGATCATGATTGTTTGATCAACATGCTCAGACTACGCTCTACTCTTCTAGACCCCTAAGTTGAACTCGCTATCCTGGATCATGTTTCGCTAAAGAATCTTAATGAATTCAAAGTCTATCCTCCCGTGGATAGACTCGATCTTAATTATCGTGAGGGAAAATCCACCTTGCCATATAGAATCGTGCTCAATAGATCCTCTCACAACATCCCCACAACGACATAGACCAATCACTGCCTCAAATCCATTAGTTATCAACCTCACCTGAAGCAATCCATTACTCAGATGAATTCCAAGATGATCTAGGTGGATCTTGGTGGCAACCCACCTATTCAAATTGGCTCGCCATGTCTATTTTTGTTCAACACATTCTTTTGTATTTCTTTGTAATTGTGGGTTCTAAACTTTTGGAGCTATCTAAAGCCCCACACATCCTCCAAATGGATATGGGTGGCCTCTCACCTAATCCAATTGGCTTATTTTGTATGTTTTCATGTCAGCACATCTTGTTGTACTTCTAGGGACGTTTTGGGGCTCTAAATGTTGTTTTTTTGGCTCGCCATAGTAAAACTATAGATTAAGTCAAAGTTTGACAATGAAATGTGTATTTCTCTGAAATAACTTTCCAACATGCTATCACATGCCTAAAACGAAGGTTGTATGAAAACGTTACAGCCCTAGGAAGTTGAGGTACCAAATTACACCAAATTACCCATAGGGCCCACATGAATTTTGGTGTTTCACCTTCTAGGGTTAGGTTCTTGGATGTCTAGGTTTTTGGGATTCATGAGTAATATCTAAAAGGATTATGGAGCCTCATTGTTATCCATTCTGCTCAGAAGGATTCACATAGCAGCCACATCTCTTCTCGGAGATAGCTACCACCATTCGAGAAAGTTTTCAGTCCTGCATTTTTACAGTTTCAACCTATTTCATTATTTAATAGAAGATATTGTTCACTGGATATTTGTGTTATTATCCATATCTTTGTGTTTATTGTATTCAGTCTATTAATCAGTTCATTCTTCTCCTAAATTTGGATCAGTTGTATAAGAGCGATCTTCTCTTCATTTATTTTTCTTCATGCATGTCCCTGACAAGATCCAGGTACAGGAACTTGGGAATCGAACCAATTGAGCCATTACCAGATCGACCATGCCGAGTCCAAAAACAACACATGGGGGATGAAAATAAATATGATGGACCAGAATATCCTATTAAAATGTTTCTCGAGGAAGCCCTCGCATGAAAAAGGAATGAAGTGATGGACAACTTTGTGCAGATCCTTTGACAACTGCCCACAAAAGAAGAATTTTCATCAAGCGACCATGCAACCCCGTTCAAGATAAAGCTAAATTTTTATATTTCATTATTTGAAGGACTGATAGATATGGATGTTGTAGATAAATGGTTGAATCTACTCAAAGGATATTTTTTGGTCCACATTTTTTCCAATAGGGAAAATATCGCTTTTTCACTCCTTAAGGTCATTCCCCATGTTAAAGACTGGTGGGATACTTACTCTGAGAAAAGGGTCGTGGAGGAATATACAATGTTTGTGGCAGCCCCTACAAGAGATTTCTTCTGGGACACCATTAAATAAAAATACTACCTTGTTGGAACCTACGAGGACCAGTACACCAGATGGACCACCCTACATAAAGAAAGGGACTAGACAGTACCAGATTTCACCAATATTTTCCATACCCTACACACCAAATTGGGTATAAAATACTTTGAGCATCATCTGGTGCTCAAATACCATAGTTTTTTTCATATATATATTGAAATAGAAATGGAGTTTCTGGACATCGCCTCTTTGGGCACGGACTATAGATACGCTATCAAGATCGAGTGAAAATTTAAGCAGAAACAGAGAGTTTGGATCTACAAACCCCTCATAGCCGAAGCAGGGAAAAGGTAGCCCCAACCCACACAACAAGGGACCAATTCGAGATGGCCACCCTTAGGACAACTAGTCCAAGATGCAACACAAGAAGGGCAATGAGAAGATGAAGAAGGACACGAGAAAATGGTGTGAGTACCATAAAATTGCTTGGCATAACACCAAAGAATGCCGCTCCAAGAAGTCCCTCGTGTCTGAGCTGAAGGCTTCAGAGTCAAAGGTCTATTTTGATTCTGAGTCAAATCTTTAAGGAGGGAAGTGGATTATCGATGATGAAGCCAGTGTCACTATCTCTACCACCAAAGTCTGGCCAAGTGAACCAGAATAACCAAAGGAAGGGGAATACCTCTTTCACTCATAGATGCGGTTCAAGGGGGCTCTGATTCATTTCATTGTTGACAACAGTAGTCAGAAGAACTTGATTTCAGCAAAGTTCATCAAGTGGTCAGACCTGTCAACGACACTGCACCCACAACCCTACACCATCGGCTGGCTTTGCCAAGGAAGAGATCTTTGTGTCAACCAATAGTGTCATCTTCCCTAAAGTATCAAGCCTTTCAAATATGAGGTACTATTTGATATTGATCCCCTTGAATTTTGTCATGTTATTTTAGGACAACCATATTTGTGGGAGCGTCATGCTATGTATGAGTCTAGACCCTGTAGTGTTGTTATTACTTTGGGTAGACAATTGTACAGGATCCCATAGGTAGCAGTTCTTACTGCTATTTTTTTAATCTCTGCTAAGCAATGTAATAAGGTCATTTCACAGAGTGGGAATTTTGTATTCTTTGTGATCCGTGCTCACAGTAAGAAGAAGGTCACCTCCACATCCGTGGCCTCTACACAACGCCTCTCTTTGTAGCAGAATCAAGTGGATGGGATCATGGAAGAATACCAAGACATATTCTCCTTGCCTACAAGGGTACTGACACACTACCAAGTCAATCATCCAATTGATTTGACCCCCGAAGCACCTCTACCTAATGGTCCCTATCGGTTCTCGCTGATGGAGAATGATGAAATCGGGCATCAGATCCGAGATATTCTTCAAAAGGGGCACATCAGACCTATCTCCTCCCCTTGCGGAAGCCCGATTGTACTTGTGCAGAAAAAGGATGGGACTTGGTGTCTCTGCATTGATTATAGAGACTTAAATAAAATAACAGTCAGCAACCGCTACCCCATTCCCAAGATTGATGACCTTCTTGACAAACTCAAGGGGGAAAAGTTCTTCAGAAAGATTGACCTAAAGTTTGGCTACCACCAAGTTCCCATCGAACCAACTAATGTATGGAAGACAACCTTTAAGTCTAAATAAGGTCTTTACGAATGGTTAGTCATGCCCTTTGGATTAACAAATGAACCAACCACTTTCATGAGGTTGATGGATGATGTATTGAGACCCTTCACAAAATCCTTTCTGGTGGTATATTTGGATGACATCCTCATCTTCAACAAAATGTGGGAAGAGAACATGTGGCATATTCAACAGGTTTTGAGAACTTTGTAGCAGCAAAAGTTGTATGCCAACCTGAAAAAATTATCTTTTGGCATTAACATGGTCCAATACTTGGGCTACATTGTTGATGAGCATGGGGAACATGTTGATAAAGATAATATCCAAGTCATCTGTGACTGGCCAGCCCTGACCACACTGACTGAGCTTTGAATCTTTTTGGGGCTTTCCAACTTCAATGATCATGATCAAGCAAGCCCCAAAAAGATTTGAACAAAGGCTTGCTTAATCATGATCATAGGTGGGGTATTTCCGGACAATAGTGGAGAGTGTCTCATTATGGTATGACATCGGATGTTCGTGATGAGTGATAATTGCGCCCACAACATAGTCATATGTATTAGTCTTAATCCTGAATGGTTGTTGCACATCGAGAAAGGAGAGTATTAGAGCTAAGCACACATGATGCTTCAGATCATCAAATGATTTTTGTTGCTCGTTCCCCCACATGAAATTGGCCCTTCCACCACCCTTGGTCACCTAGCTGAGGGCCCATGATTACAAACAACACCATGATCAACATAGGGTACCACACCAGTTTTAGGTTGGCGACAAAGTCTGGTTACATATGCAGAATGAGCATCTCACCGGACCCCATCGAAAATTTCGCCCACTTCATTGTGGGACTTACACTATAACCAAGGCTATGGGTAGAAATGCTTTTGAGTTCAAATCTCCACCCTTCCTTGGTCTTCATCCAGTATTCAATGTGGACCTCCTTCGGCCTTATTTTCCACCATTATTGGACACTTCTAAGATCACAGAACAACTGACACCAAGAGATCTCAACCTTGATTGCATGGAACAAACATCCATTGATCATATAGTGGACACATAGGTCAAGGGAACTTGCCAACAATGGATCCAGCTTTATCGGGTTGTCAAGGTAGGGAAACTCCTACACCATGGAAGTTGGCTCATCTGGGGACAAATCTAGAATAATTTTCTTCACATGATGGGGGAAATCAACACAATGGAGACCATTACTTCCTAAGGGGGAAGGATTCATCTAGGTGGATATTGGTGGCCACCCACCTATTCCAATTGGCTCCTCGTGTCTATTTTTTTTCAGCACGTTCTTCTCTATTGCTTTGTAATTGTGAGTTCTACACTTTTGGGGCTATCTGAATCCCCACACATCCTCCAAATGGATATAGTTTGCCTCTTTCCTAATCCAACTGGCTTATTTTGTATGTTTTCATGTCAACACATCTTGTTGTACTTACAGGGCCATTTTGGGGCCCTAAATGTTTTATTTTTGGATCACCACAGTCAAACTATAGGTGGAGTCAGAGTTTGATGACATAATGTGTATTTCTCTGAAATACCTTTCCAACGGGCTATCATGCACCTAAAATGGAGGTCGTATGAAAAAGTTATGCCCCTAGGAAGTTGAGGTACCAAATTACACCAACTTACCCATAGGGCCCACATGAATTTTGGTGTTTCACCTTCTAGGGTTAGGTTTTTTGAACTCATGAGTAATATCAAAAAGGCCCATGGAGCCTCATTTTTATCCATTATTCTCAGACATATGTGCATAGTAGCCACATCTCTTATTAGACAGATGCACGTAGTAGCCACATCTCTTCTCTTACAGTTTCAACCTATTTCATTATTTAATTGAAGATATTATTCACTGGATATTTGTGTTATTCTACATATCTCTATGTTTATTCTATTCAGTTTGTTAATTATTTCGTTCCGCTCCTAAATCTAGATCACAGGATCCCACCACCAAATTGGAAGTTCACCAGTCTCAATTTCTACTGAAAAATCTTTGAACCAATCGAATAGAGTATGGATCTCCTTTTGTTCACTCTGCGCACTGATCGCATTGTCCAAATGAAAGACCCTTTTCATGGCCACAATGCCCCATGTCTCATCCAACTAGCTCCACTGATCCTCTCCCTGTCCTCTTGTATACCATGAGGGAATCAAATAAAAACAATAGATTCCTTTGCCACTTCCTACAAGAATGGGAAATGGCTAGTGCATTGGTAAACCCCAAGGGAATGAACAATAATTCATAAGGAAATCGGGAAAAAAACCTCTGATTATCCTTATCCCTGGCCCTCATATGATGATATCTAGATGAACATCGATCATCAAGGGATATGCTACTCCCTGAGGCTCACCCATCCACTCACTAATCATGGGTAACCTCAACTCATTGGTATGCGTGAGGACTCTGTTGGGAGGTATCCCCAAAGGAAACACCCCAAAACGTGATTGTACACTACTGTGTGCCAATGAAAACCCCTGCATATTTCTTTCTATCACTAAATCATCCTGTACCATCCTATATCATGTTGGCGCTATTGTATCCATCACTCTACAAGTGTCATCTGAAACTATATGTCAGAGCATGCCCATGTATTTCATATACCTATCCACCCTATCCATGGATGCATATACTTCCTTGTGGGTTGGTCCACAAGGAATGTACTCAACTATCTCCTTTGTATCCGAACCTTGAGCATTTAGTGGTCTCTCCAAAAGAGACCACTCATGATCCCCATAATGAAAAACAAGAGCATAGTCAAAACCCTCTGTGTCATACCTCTCCTCAACCATTTGCAACTATGAATGTTCCTCATGCATAATCACCACAAGATGCTCCTCCCTCAAATCATGGATTCCACTCACGCATTCATGTGTCACAACTACCAAAGA
>ML794705.1:18974-34770 GCA_009831015.1 Picea engelmannii
TGCTTCAATTTTTTAAGATTCTCATCTTCTTGTTGAATCATTTCTACTTCATGATTTTCTTCTTCTTCATTGTCATCTCTTTCAATCCTTGGATGAGGACATTCAAATTCAACATGTCCCACTCCTTCACAATTAAAGAAAAATAACTAACCTCTATTTTCTTCTTTGAAATATGAGATGTTGTAATCTTCTTCAACTTCTTCTTCTTCTTCTTCTGCTTCTTCCCTTCCATAAATTTTTTGTAGCTTGTCCCAAAGCTCTTTTGCTGATGCACATGATCCCACCTTGGATTTCGATGAATCTGTCAATCCATCCAGGATGGTATCTATTGCCAGTTTGTTGTTCCTTTTTGCTTCCTTCTGAGCTGGAGTCTTTGGTTTCTTCAAAGCATTGTATCCTGAAGCAACTGAGAACCAAACATCTGCCCTAAGAGATTTCAAGTAAGTTTCCATTCTATTTTCCCAGTATTCAAAATTCCTTCCATCAAATGGTGGAATCCCATTTGGAATGTTGTCTTCCATTTCTGCATAGGATCTTCCTTCCAGTGGTTAAACTATACTGAAGGTAACCCGCTCTGATACCAATTGTTGATACTGAGAGGGGGGTGAATCAGTATCAAGTACAATTTAAAAACCTTTTTCAACTTATACTTAAACCATTTAATTATATCCAATGAACAATAAACAATAGTATAAGAGTTACACCAATACACCACAATACACCATGCACAATATATGAGAAATAATCAATAGTTTTTGTTCAAGGGAAGGGAAGTAATGACTTCCAAAGGTAGCTACAGCTTCCAAATATAAAGGGAGGGATAAACCTCCAAGAGGAAGATACAATCATCCAATATCAAGAGAGATTTGAACTCTCCATCATTTCCCCTTCCTTCCACCAAAGAATATATGAGAGATAATAAAACTTTACATTAAATCATCACCATCAACCAATCATCACAATGAACTTGATAATGCTTCCTGAGACTTCTTCAATTTATGCAATTATTCAATTCTTGGAGTACTCTGATCCTGTAGATAATATTACTCATTGTATTCTCTGAAACTCCTCCAATTTTCACTCCTTGAATCCTCCCCAAAAAGAGGTTATAGAAAGAATGGTAGACTTTATTCAATTCTGGTCTGTTCAAAAGACCCAACTTGTACAGCATGCCCCACACTCAATATGTAACATCCGATTATGAAACTCTAAAAAAAAAAACTATAGTCCGTAATCTTTTCAATGGAAGTGGTCCCACTTCATTTGGATTCTGTATGAAGAAGTTATGACTATTTTACCCGGAACACCTGTTTATTGACTAGCTTCAGGACTGGTCACAAACCCTATATTCCATAGAGTGTATCTCCATAATTATAGTGAATCAAGAGATGAAATTTTTGCCAGAGGTACCTTGATATGTCTTCTGAATACCATAGCGATGTCACCATCTTAATTATTCTAGAAAAAAAGTTATAGAAAAAATGGTAAGATGACCTGAAAATAACATACCTTAGAACACATCACCAAAAGACTTCATCCTCCCTTGAAATCCGACCTTCTTTTCTTCTTATTACCTCTGAAATTCGACTTGTATCAAATGAATGTATAATGATGTTTATTTATACTGTTTATGTCACTTCCTTTTAACATTAGGGCAGACCCGACACTTTCTTATTTTGTAATTCTTTTCTTTAATTATTTTCAGGGCCTACATGTACTTCCTTCTTCAATTCACTTTGTCATCTTCAAAAATTCATTTCTCCTCAACCATGAGGTTCCATGTGACGTGCCACATACCACAAGAAACAACATGATGTATACTATCCATTCATGGGTGTTTTATATGCATGTGCATTGTCCTTCATGTCCAAATACCTTTATCAATATCGCGGTCCAAAACCCATGACTAGGGTTGACATCAATGACAACAACCAATCTTCCAACAATGGGGATCCTAACAATATACGATCATGCCCTTTGGATTGAAGATTGCAAGAACTATCTTTTCAAGGGTAGTCATAGATGCTTTTAAAGAATTCATACATCAGTTTTTAGAAGTATATTTGGATGACTGGACCATGTATAGTCTTTTAAAATACCATGTAGAATTTTTAAGACTAATGTTGGAAAGATGCAGGCAATGTCAGATATCATTAAACATCAAGAAGTGAATTTTTGTTACACCTTTCGGGATATCATTGGGACACATAGTGTGCAAACATGGCTTACTGGTTGACCCTTCTTATATTGCAGTCATTTTGAATTTACCAACACCAAAGCCAGTGCGCCAGTTAAGAACCACACTAGGTCATATAGGCCATTATAGGAATTTTATAAAGGGGTATGCGCAGATTACTGTACCAACAGAAAAATAGTTAAATAAGGACACCAAATTTTAGTGGAATGAGGATTTCCAACAAGGATTGGACACTCTAAAGGAAAATATGGTGAAAACACCTATATTAGTATTTCCATAATGGGAAAAGACATTTCATGTGCATGTAGATGCATCAACAATAACAGTTGGATCAATTCTGGCATAGCCAGGAGCAGGGGACTTAGACCATCCTATAGCCTTCGAAAGAAGGGAGTTGTCAGAATCTGAGAAGAATTACAACACCACAGAAATAGAAGGCCTATCCATGGTATATGGACTTCATAAATTCATGAATTATTTACTGGGTAAACACTTTAAAATATTCATAGATCATTCTGCCCTCAAATATCTAGTCAACAAGACAATGTTGGGGGGGAGGATTTGTATATGGTTGTTATTATTCCAATAATTTTATTTTGAAGTAATAGTCAAACCAGGGAAGTTGAATGCAGGACCTGATCTTCTGTCAAGAATAACCAATGGAGAAGAACCTACTAACTTGGAAGACAGATCCCTAATGCAAAATTATTTTTAGTATATGTAGATTATGCATACTTCATTGATATCATTAAATACTTAAGTATAGGAGTTGCACCACATGAGTTTAGTACTATGCATAAAAAAAACCTACTAGTCAGAGCTGCAAGCTATCAACTCATTGCAAGTCATTTATAAAATATGGGCGTAGACAACATTTTGAGAAGGTGTGTATTGGAACATGAACGGACCATGGTTTAGCAGAAGCTCATGAAGGTACAGTTGTAGGAAAATATGCAGAAAAAACTATCATGTAGAAGGTATTGCGTGCTGGATTATGGTGGCAAACAATTCATAAAGATGCCAAGGATTATTTCCAGAATTGTGATGTCTGTCAAAGGGTTGAAAAACCCAACATAAGGGATGAGATGCCCCTAAGACCACAAGTAACTCTGCAGGTATTTGAAAAATAGGAAATATATTTTTCAATACCTATTAATCTACCAACAAGAAGGTCAGGAGCTAGATATATCATTACTGCGACTGAATAATTAACCACATGGGAAGAAGCAACACTTGTCAAAGATTGCAGTGCATAAACAACAACACACTTTTTATTTGATCAAGTGATCACTAGATTTGGATGCCTCTGGATTTTGATGAGTGACCAAGGAACTCATTTTATTAATAGTAACATCAAGGCTATGACTGAGGAATTTGAAGTCTATCACCAGAAGAGTACAACATATCATCCTCAGGAAAATGGGATAATATAAAATTTCAATAAGATTTTGGAAAATTCTTTGATTGAGATATGCAATGTTAACAGGGATGATTGAGACTTTAAATTACTAGCAGTACTATGGGAATACATGAACACATGAAAGAAGTTGATAGGAAAAACATCATTCGAGTTGGTGTATTGAAATGAAGTAGTGGTACCATTAGAATTTCTGATACCTAGTCTGTGCGTAGTAACAATTATCAATATGTCAGAAAGAGGCACAACACAAGATAGGTTAAGTCAACTGATGGAAATGGAAGAATACATGATTCTGGAAAGATTTCGCCAATAAGTACATAAAGCAAGGGACAAATCCTAGAATGACAGACACATTAAGAAGAAGAGATTTAAGGAGGGAGACCTAGTCCTTCTCTACGATAATTTTTTTTTGCAACACCTTGGTAAGTTCATAATGCATTGGCTAAGACCATATGAAGTAAATATTGTCACAGATGGGGGATCTGTGTAGCTAAAGGATTTGGGAGGAACAAAACTAAAATGAATGGTCAACCATATTCGACTAAAACTATACAGGGACACTCGACCTACTAACTCTTAAAATTTACAGCGCGATAAGAAAGTCATATATATAGTGTACTATAGTACATATTAGGAAAGAAAACTGATTAAAAGAAATAAAAAGTAGAAAAAGAAGAAAAAGGAATACAAAAATAGAAAAAAAAGAAAAAGGAATACAAAAATAGAAAAAGAAGAAAAATACAAAAAGAGTAAGAAGTTGGTTGAAAAACAAGAAAGTGGGGAAAAAAAATGTCGCACGCAACAATTATTGTGACAAACATAGAAAGACAACGCGCAGGAGAAATTGGTCTCAGTGAAAATGCATGAAAAAAGTGAAAAATAATTATGATCGGGTCTATAAAGTGCAGAAAGCACGCGTTGTCTCGACACTTAGTATTTTTGAGCACAAAGCGAGTTAGAAGTGTGTGCCCTAGGTATAATTGTTTGAAGAAGAAAGAGGGTGTTCGAATCATGACACCACCAAAGTTTGTCACTCTAGGGAAGTACGTACGGGTTACTCAATAGGGCCAATGGAGGAAGGAAAGGATGGTCGAGCTCGAGAACATCGCTGAGCTCGAATATGTCACTACTTCCGAGACAGAGTCACTCATCCCAACAAGGGTTGAGGAGGAAACATCGACAACAATAAGAGGGGAAGTAGGGTAGAGTTATGGGACCCAAAATGGTATTAGAAACCCTAATTCTTAAACACTGACTAAACCTGATGAAATGAAGGGTCAACAATGTTGAAATAATGTAACTGCGAAGAGTATTCTTATTATTATTGTTATTTTATTATTAGGATCAATCCCCATTGTGGATTAATCATGTCGGTAATTGTATTAGGACCAAATCCCCTTTTGCAGATTGGTCATCAAACAATTGTAATAGGAAGAATAAGAAGTCAGCCCCAACAATTATTATTGAGACCCAAAATTAAATTAAAGGTGGGTTTACCCACCCAGAGTGAGAGGTTGGCCCTGCCAGTGAAACCCTTTCACACGTGCCAGTCTTGTATATATAGGAGGCTAGTGCCTCACTTTAAACACACAACTCACTTGCTCATTATCTTATGAGGCAAGCTGCAATTAGCAGTTAGAGAGAGGAGAAGAAGAGTGGCGCATCTCTTGGGGAGGACTATCTGTATTGGTTTGAGTTATCTCTTGAACATTGTATAAGCTATTTATGATAAGGAAGTTTTTGCTGGGTTTTCTTCCCCTAGAGGGTTTCCCAGGATAAATGTTGTGTCTCTTGTGAATGTGTATTTCTCAGTGATCTTGTTCTTATGATGTTCTTATCTATTGAAATGCAAAGAACTATAATAATGGCATAAACATTAACAAACAACAGGGGCATGAAGAATAGGAGGTGTTGTTTGAGGAAATCACCAACCAACTAGAATCCGAAGGGGAAGGAGATGACATAGAAACAACAGAAGCAGGCCCATCTTCCATCGGACAGAAAAGAAAGGCGTAGGACACCACATACATTACACTTCCCTACCTCCCAAACACAATGGTCATTGTGGAAGACATGCTTGGAAAATTACCCAAACTAAGGTACTCAGACCACGATGTGCACGATGCAAATAAATTCCTAGATTTGGCCGAGGAAGCCTACCTAGAAAAAATAGGGGAAATTGGACCCCTAGGAAAACCAATCATGGAGCCCACACAGTGGATAACATGGATTTACAAATCCAGGATAATGAACCTCCTAGACATACCCCACTTCGGGTACGGTAAAAATGTTGGGATTTGCATCAAACAATTGCTAGCCTGGGTACATGGTGACATCCTTTGGATGTATAGTCTAGTACAACTTTATGTGGCGTTGATCACCAAAATTATGGGATTACTTGTAGTCGGTGCACAATCATAGGATTACTTGGACAAAAAGCGCATGAGAAGGAGATCGTTGAGCTGGTCAAAGAACAATTTGGTACCAAGAGAGGAAAAAAGGGGCATTGTTCTTAGGGAAATCAATGATAACGCGAAAAGGTTCGCCAACAAACTCATGGATTGCAAGCTACTTAGGAAGTCTAGAAAAGAAGAGGCTCCAACAGGAGTCATTGTAGTCGCCATGTAGTGCGTGAAGGGAGTAATGTTCAGTTGGGAACTTTACGTCCTGAACCAGTTCTTGATTGATTACAGGGATGTGTAGGATAATGGAACCGAGCTCCATTATTCTTGGCTCATTATCCTCATAGCTTTGGTAGGATTGCAGAAGCCAAAAATTTCATCCTTTTTGGATAGGAAAGGGAAGTGCTACATGGCCAGATATGAATCCCTATGGAAAGATAAGGACAATAAAATTAATAGGAAAATAACATAGTGTTTGTGATGCTACTAGAAGAGATACAAAAACACACATTCAATGTGTGGCACATTCCTGTGGAAGTGGTCCAGGAAATTGAAGGGATATCCAGGTTTAAGGCATCCAGGCACCACATGTTGATCCAGGCTGCAAGGGATCCAAAGAAGGAATGGTTGTAGATGAAATACTATGTCACAAGGGAAGAGATTGACTGGATAATTAAAGACTGGCCAATGCAGTGGAATATTCCAGTAGAAAAATCAACAACAAGGCCAGTCTCAATGTAATCAACCAAACCTAAGGGGAAAGCTGAAGCAGGTCCTTCAACAAAGAAAAATAGCCCAACTGCTAACACTAGGAAGTCTGCAATATGCACTCAGGCATCAGGAAGAAACACAGTACCAAAGAGATCAAGGAGGAAAAAAACTGTGCCCAGGACAGACATTTGACAGGATGAAAAAAAGGGGGACACATCTCAGGATGGAGAGGAAAGGGCACAAGAAATTACGAGTGGGGCACAAACCTCACAAACAAAAAGGAAGACAATGCAGGTAGAGGAGACATGCAAAAATATGAAGTACACCAAGGAGGACCCAATCATCACCTTGACAGAGGATAATGCTGAGGTCATGGTGGAAAAGGTCCAGGAGATGGGGGAAGAGGTGGTTCGCACTATAGAAGCACAAAGAGAAGAGATCATGGCCAAAATGATATAATTCTATGAAAATATCCAAGAAAGACAATCTCAGTTGAAGCCCCTCTAGGAACAAGCAACATAGATAAGTGTGCAGCTAGAGGAAGAGAAGACAAGGATGGCACAGGAACATTCAAAGATTTCATCATTACTACAAGAACATATAACAACACATATGGTCGAGGCGCTAACAGATAAATATGCACATGTGAAGGAAAAAGGAAAGGAACTAGCAGAGAAGTTTCACATCTTGGAAAATGATGTACAGGGAGTGCGCACCACCTGAGTGGCTTGGGACGAGCCACATGTCAGTGTTGGGGACCTCTTGGCATAGGCCTATTATGGGAAGAAAGTCTATTTTGGGCACATGCCTATTTTTGGGAGAAATATCTATTTTGGGAACATGCCCATTTTTGGAGAGAAAGGCCTACTTTTGGAGAGCGTGCAACATGTGGCAGGAAAGCAACAAAAGGTGGCAGGAAAGAAACATGAAGAAAAAGAAAGAAAATTAGCATGCAAGAGGAAGAGAAGTCTAATGCGCATGAAGATAGGCCTAACCATGTTAGGGTTAGGGTTTTTGACAAAGATTGTAATGACTATAAGCCTATAAAGTAGTATAAATAAGGACCTAGGAGGTCTAGGAAAGGGGTAACCGAGAGAGAAAAAGAGAGGTTGAGGTCGGTCAGTTGATTATTGAGAGTTAGTTGGTTGGGAAGCCATTGATTGTAATAAGTTTTGTGGTAGAGTTGAATAAGTTGGTCCTTGAGGGTTAGGTCACACGTTGAGGATCCTAGTGTGATCTACTCATCCTCCCAGAGGGTACTTACCCTAATTTTGATTTTAATACTGAAGTTGTAATGTGCACACCACAGAGTTTTGCAGTAGAATAAATAAAAGAGTAGAGAAGCCATGTCTTTGTGGACATATCCCTAGGAGGGGGTTAACCACGATAAACCTTGTGTTCTATGTGATTTTTAATGGATTCTTTACTTTCTTGTTAATCATTAGCTCAATAATGAATGGTGAAAATAGTTATATCAACATGCATGCATAGGTTTAAAGATCAATGAATCATAGAAGTAGATGAATGATTAACAAAGATAATGCATAAGGAATAAAACAAGACAACTAAAAGCCCCACTCATTACCATAATTAAAACACCTGAGTATTGCAGTCCCCCATAAAAGCTATCTCAGGTGAGACTGTGTTGTGCATATTGTGCGCAACATTTCCTTATGGTTTACCAGGGGGGCTGATAGTTTTAAGGGTTTTGTTGGAAACCTATTTGAGATCAGAACTTGGGTCAGCCAAAGAAGTAACCAATAATCTTTGTTGTCAAAAGAAATGAGACATAAGAACATGGAAGGATGTACCAAATATGCCTTGATGGTGAGAGGTTGACCAGTTGACAAACATAAAGGAAAATTATTTTGTAGAAATTCTAAGTTGAAGGGTAGATCTAAATCCGTAGTTCAATTGATGAGAAGATGCTAGAAATTTGGTAAAGTTGGGCACAACAAAGGAGATTTCAAGTAGAAAGTGACTGAGATCAGTCCATGATCCAACAAGAAGCAATCGAATGAGAGAAATACTACTCCAGATAAAGGAGACGATTTGTATCTAGTGCCAACCAACACACAGTTAGATCATGATGTTTGGTTGATTGAATCAAGTGCATCCTTTCACATGACATCCCACAGAGAATGGTTTTGTGAGTATGAGAGATATGAAGAGGGAGATGCATTTTTGGGGGATGAATCAATAACCAACTTTTTTGGATGAGGAAGAGTCCGACCGATACTGCAAGATGGGAGGAGTAGGACCCTTCTAGGTGTGCTACATATTTTGGGTTTGGCAACAAATATGATATCTATCAGCAAAATGAGTGATGCATGCATGCACACTCTATTTCATAAGGATACGTGCAAAATGGTCAGGGGAGCGATGGTCTTAATGAAAGGAGTTATGATTGGAACCCTTTTTAAGTTGTCGGGGTATGTTGACTCGACTAGGTGCAACAACACTATTGTTCTCGAAGTTGAATCAAATTCGAATTGACTCGATTCAAATCAGGTTGAGTCAATATGAACTGACTCGACCATGTTATGGCACCAAAGAATGGGACATATTGGAAAAAAAGGACTTCGAGCTATGCACAACAAAGGTGTGGTTGAAGGTTTTCCTAATTGTAATTTGGAAGTCGATCTTTGTGAACATTTCATAAATGGAAAACAAAATCGAGTTAGATTCCCATATAGAGATACACGGGAAAAATAAATTCTAGAATTAATACATAGTGACATGTTTGGGCATGTATCAGTCCCTTCATTAGGAGGATCTTTGTATTATGTTTCCTTCATAGACAATTTTTATAGGAAGACATGGATATATTTCCTTATGAAGAAATCAAATGTTTTTAAGAAATTCAAAGAGTTTAAATATCTTGTGGAAAAATAGATAGATAAGAAGATCAAGGTGTTGAAAACTAACAATGGAGGTGAATTACATGGAAATGATTTTGAGTAGTTTTGCAAGAAGTGTGGGATAGCATGCCTGTTGGAATACTAAGAGGGGGGGGGGGGTGAATTAGTATGGGCACTTTTTACCACTTTCAATCACAATATATAATATTCAACTTTATCAATAGTATATCATTTATGATTACATTCAATATATCATGAGAATATAAGAAAAATAAATACCATTCAACAATATCACATTAGATACACAATACACCATAATTTCAATCACAATATATAATATTCAACTTTATCAATAGTATATCATTTATGATTACATTCAATATATCATGAGAATATAAGAAAAATAAATACCATTCAACAATATCACATTAGATACACAATACACCATAATTTACGTGGAAACCCAAATGGAAGAAAATCACATAATTCTTTCTTATATATATCAAGAATACATTCATATGAATCACCAACTTCTAAATTCTCTAGCACCAATTGGAAGGAGGCACCAACCCCTTGATTTATAGGCACTAACCTGAAGGAAGAACTGAATCCATGAGTTCTCTGGCACCAACAAAAAGGAGGCTATGACCCCCTAATTCACAGACACCAACTTGAAGAAAGCACCAACTCCTGTAGTTATCCAACACCAACCGAAAGGAGGCTACGACCCCCTTATTTATAGGCACCAACCTAAAGGAAGCTCCAACTCCCTGAGTTCTCTGACACCAATCGGAAGGAGGGTAAAACCTCCTTTCCTTGCCCCATTCCACCACCCTAAAAATAAGTATAGACTCACTATCACTACCACTGATACTGTCACTACCAATGTCACCAATACATCAACCAACCTGTCACTGTGACTGTCGCATCAACCAACCTGTCACTGTGATTGTCACATCAACCTGTGACTACCACTTTCACATCAACTTGTTATTTATGATCAACCAATAATCCAACCTATCACTGTCTATGTCACTAATATACCATCATCAACCAACTGTACCCAAATCCACTCACATGGATACCAAAACCATCACCAAACCATGTACATCAACCATCAACCAGAACCTGTACCATACCATGTACATAAACCATGTACATCAATCCTATACCATATCATGCATCAACCATGTACCAAACTTGTGCCATGCCATGTACATCAACCATGCACCATCTCATGTATCAACCATGTACCAAACCAAGTACGTCAATGTGTACCATATCACGTACATCATACGATATCATCAATGAAGTGCCCCAAGCATAACCAATATAGCCACAATACCAAGATACCAATATAGCAAAGATGTGCTACTAAACAATGTACCATAACATCACTAAGGTGTACCTCAACATGTATCAACATCACCAAGATATTCACCTCATACATGCACCAAGAATTTGCCTCAAACCATGCACCAACGATGTGCCTCAAACATATACCAATGCCTCAACAAGGTACCAAAGGCATGGCCATCACATCATCAACAAGTAACCAAGATGTACCTCAAACCATGTTCCTCAAGCATGTGCCAACATCCATAAACCATGTACCAAGAGATACCATAAAAAATGTTCCATATCACTCATATACCATACAACAAACCATATGCCAAGTATCCAAGATGTGCCTCTAACAATGTATCATACCATCACCAAGGTGTACCATGCATAATCATAAGCATCAAAACTAACACATAAGCATACCTACGATCTTGTAGTTGACGTTATACACAATATTATAGACCTGTAGCTATTCCTCAACTTCTGAAACAAGAGAATAACATCTTCATCAAGCTTTACCTTAGTTGCATGGGACTAGTTTTGGATTAGTCACAAACCCTAAATTTCAAAAAGAATAAATATGTACCTATAATGAATAAAGGTATGAAATGTTAACCACATATACTTTGAGATATTTCTTCCATCTCCTCAAAATTTCAGGGTCTGAAACGTCTTAGAACAAAAGTTATAGAAAAATGGAAAACCTTCCTGAATTTTAGCCTATTCTAGAGAGAGAACTTGTACAACATGACACATGCTCAATATTTGATATCTTATTTTGAAAATGACACACAAGATACTAAAGAATTCTATATTTCCACTTCAATTGGTCTCACATAATTGGGATCCTCTATGAAGAAGTTATGACTATTTTACCTAGAACACCTGTTTGATACTAGTTTAAGGACTAGCCAAAAACTCTATCTTCCACAGAGTGTATATCCAAAAATTCAACGACCCAAAAGCTTAAATTTTTACCACAGGTACCTTGATATGTCTTCTCAACAACCTCCAAGTTTTTATATCTAATTCATTCTATAAAAAAATGTTATAGTGAAAATGGTAATATGACCTTCAAATAACATACCTTAGAACACATCATCACAAGACTTCATCCTCCCTTGGAATTTTGCCCTTCTTCACTTCATGTTCCCTATGAAATTCAACTCAGATCTCTTTTTTTTCCTCATATAAGAATCACTTTCTCACTTTGATAGATATTCAATGAACTTGTGTGTGTACAAATGGGAGATTCTTTGAGGTGTATTTATACCTTTTCAAGTAACCTTTTTCCTTAACTTTATGGCTTCTTGAACTTTCTTGTTACAACAACTTTACCCTTTTATTAATGACTTGCAACCAATTAGGGGATTCCAAATTCATGACCTCATAACTCCTCAACCATGAGGAACTACATGACATTCCTCCTATCGTTAGAAACAACACGATGAGGACTATCCATCTATGAGTGTTTTATTTGCATTTACACTGTCCTTCATGTCCTTATTCCTCAAACAAATTCGAGCTTCATGAACACACCTATGGGTTTCTTTCAAACTTCTTCAAAGTGTATTCCCATGAGAGACATGCTTAGAGATACACCATAAGGGGACCACTTTGGAGACATATCCGAATACACCCATCACATTTGTTGACATCAATGACAACCACTGCTTGTTGACATAAATGACAACCAATTGTCCAACAACATCAATGACAACCGATTTTCCAACAATGCCAAAATACCACACCATATACCCCCCAAAAAAAATGAAGTTTCTTAAAGAATGAACACGATGTTGATGGATAAGGAGAGGAGCATGATCAATGGTGTTGGGCTCACATAATAATTATGGGTAGAGGAAGTCGACACTATAAAATATTTTGTAAATAGGTCTCCTTCATCAATGCTAGTTAGCATGAATTCACATGAGGTATGGTTTGGTAAGAATACTTCACTAACACATCTTAGAGTCTTTGGCTGTGATGAATTTATGCATGTTCCTAAAGAAAAGAGGAACAATCTATATGATAAGGCAGTTAATTGTATACACCATAATCCATGCTTAGAGCTACGTCATAAGGGGACCACTTTGGAGACTTCTCCAAATACACCCATCACATATGTTGATATCAATGCCAACCACTACTTGTTGACATCAATGGAAACCAACTGTCCAACAACATCAATGCCAACCAACTGTCCATCAATCCCCCCCTTTGGCATTTATGGAAACATTCATAATCCAACACTCATACTCCACCCGTGACCGGTGTTTCTCTCCCCATTTGACATCAATGGAAAAGGGTATCTCCCTTGGGTATGCTCCCCCTATCTTCATGCTTCTAATATTTATCTTTTGATATTTCTCTTTCTCCCCCTTTGGCAGCATGGGTAAAAGGGTAACTCACCATGTCGATATACATTCTTTGGAAAATATTTCTCTGAATTCATGTGCTCACCCTATCTTCATTCTCCTGATCTCTTTCTATGCCAATTTATCTTTCTTGAATTTTTTGCAAGATGTCATGTATATCAATGTGGGATTTCTTGTATATGCTTTCTTTCCTCTCTTTTGGAGTTCTTTTTCCATTGGTGCTTCCTCTTGTAATTCACTGACATATATAAAAATCAATCAAAGTTACTTGACTTCAATTCTTCATGAATTTTCAAGTTCACATCAATGACCATACCTTCTTCTAATGATATAGCTTTTGATGTGCCTTTCACTGCTTGCCTTCCCGATTCCACTGATTTCAATTGTTGCTATGCTTTCATCCACTTCCATGTATCTATTTAGGCCTATCAAAGCTCTCATGAATCAATCTATGTCCATATGTCATAAAATTCCCATGAGTACTCTGCTACTCAACTGCATACAATGTTGACCCATCTATTGATTACAACATATTCCAACTTCTCAAGATGTCTTCTCAATTTTACAAATTAGACTCTACATGTCTGTAACAATATGTAATGAATATTTCCCTGTCTGAAAGCATGCCTGGAATCCTCTATACAATGAATCTTTGCTACTCTGAAACTTGTTGACGATTAAAATTGCAATGAGGATTGCACTCGCAAAGTATTCCTAAAGCCTATTAATTATAAGCTAATGACATATATAATACTAGAAGGTGGGACCCATTGTAGATTGGAGGATTAGGCTCTTATTTGATGTTCTGTTTCTGTTAGACATTGCTTGCAGGGATCTACATGATTGATGGTGAAATGTTGGTTCTAATTGTGACAAATGGATGATGGATAAGGCATGTTATGTGTTGTTTATGTTTCTCTAGTCTCTAAATTCATGTTATGATGGCTTATGTTATCCATTGTTACCTTTTCTATATGTTCCTTGATTCATTACTGTGACACCTGCATAAGATACATGTTAGTAACAACACATAAGAGCAGTTGAAAAGAGATAAAAGCAATATAAACAAAATACAAAAGGAAGAAACTAGACTATACTAATATGCTACACTATATGCATTGGAATTAAAAGGATTGTTGTTAGTCCTAGCTAACGGGGTTAGTGTCTATACGATTTATTGAGTTATATGGAAACACATGTGATATGTGTTTTAATATGGTTGGCAATGGTTAATGTGACATAGAGTGGCGCATTTGGAAAATAATGGATGTTGGTTTCAATGCATGGATTCATTAGATAGATTAATGGAGGGTTGGTTGGCATGTACTAAGTAATTAAATGGATAGAGGATGGAAGTGACATGCATTTACTACACGTCACTCCATACTCCTTTCACTGGCCATCACACTAGCTTGGCTATTGATCAATTGTGTTGCGCTATGGTTAAGCTCCAATTTTCAAGCAGAGGAAGAACTGCTCGGCCAAGCTCGCGTTTTAAGGCTCCTTGATTATAGGTATTTCTTTTTCACCATCCATGAACCCGCTCTGGTTATGAAATAGATATTGGCTCAATGATATATGGTTATGTGATTTTCTCAAGAATGGCAACTGTGTAAACTTGTGATATTTCTCTGGGGTGGATTGTTTGCGTGGTTTTCATTGCAAATGTAAATGATGGTTGAATTCACAGTTTTATTGATTATTTCGAGTACTAGAGGCCATGAAGGATCTTTGTCATCCTTATTGGTCTTGACTGGAGGGTTTCATTCAGTTCAAACTTGATCGGCCATCTCCACACAGTTCTTGTCACTTCGCTCGGTCATATTGCTGTTATGGGGTTGCTGGGTTTGATTTCAAACCACCTTGTGTAACTGTATACTGTTTCACCTCGGTATGGGCTCATTTATACTATCGATGTCTGTGTATTTGGTTATGATGGCTACTATGCCAAGGGTCTTTCTTTGAGGTGGATTTCTATTTCATAGCTCTGTTTTTATTTCATCATTACTCGGGTTGATTGGGGAAAAATGTGAGGGTTATTCCCTCCATGTTATGGGTGTTATTTATTGGCACGTGAGGGACCTATGCTCCTCTGTTCTTAATCTCTCCTGCCTGGTGAACTATCACCTGGTCTTGCAAATCTATTGTTGTGTTCACCATGTTGTCTCGAAGGTTTCTCACCTGTTGTTGGTGGTCGATTCTAGTTTCCCTTTGTTGGTTCCACTGAGCAAACCCTTGATTATTCAATAATTTTTTTGATAAATGAACCAGTTACTTCCAGTTAGGTATGTTGTTGACTGTTGTGGAGTAGCATCGATAATGGTTTGATTATGGGATTGTCTCCTTGCTACAGTATTCACCTCCATTATCTGATCTAAGACACTTCAAACTTTTTCCTGTCTCATTCTCAACTAAAGCTTTCCATTTCTTAAAAGTATCAAAAACATCAGATTTTTGTCGAATGCAATAAACCCAAGTTTTTC
>ML794705.1:40801-73102 GCA_009831015.1 Picea engelmannii
CCAACAACTCTTTCGAAGCCTTGTAGACCCCGTCAGAAAATCCCACCATTCCCTCTGAGCCCCTAACAAATACCTCAATCCCAGTGCCAGTCTAGGGCTCTCCATACCCCGTCCCCTTCGCCCCTAGATCTACTCAAATCCCCATCTCAGAGAAATCCCTACCTGAAAATCTTGGACAAGAAATAAGAGACCCTCACATAGATCTGGAAGACCAGGAGCTGGCATGAATAGATATGGCACACCTCGAACAAGCCTACCAAAAACAACAACTTTACACTATACCTTTAGATCAGCTACGCAAAGTCCACAAAGTTTTCCTCAAATCTACAGCAAGAGGATTAGCCCGTGCTAATTCAAATCTCAGAATATAAAAGGGAATCTCGAAAGATCAGTGAAAATCCACAAAAGAGGAGAAAAAAAGAGGCAAAAAACCAAAACATCAACTCATTCAAGATGTGGGCAATTTCCTAGTGAACTCGGGCCAGATCCATTTGATCTCGGATAGATTTCCTCCCCTCCAAACCTCCTCATCCTCATGAATATGATATCCTGGAATATAAGGGGTCTCAATGCAAGAAGCAAGCAAGGCTTTCTCTGAGAAAGGGTAATGAAGGAACAACCAAATATTTTTCTTTTGCAAGAAACTAAATGCGCGGAAGAGGAACCTTCTCAAATTCTTAAAAAATGTTGGAAACAAGCTAATATTGTCGAAATCGATGCAAAAGGGGATGCGGGAGGGGTCGTCATACTATGGAACCCTACTACGGTACTGATGGAAGGGTTTTTCACCTCCAACTGGACCATCACAACCTCCTTTTGTCTCATTGGTTCAAACAAACAAGGATTCATCACGAATGTCTATGGCCCTGCAACCCCAAGAGACAAGGAAGCCTTCCTCCATCACTTAGAATGGATTTCCACTCATATCGACAACCAACGATGGATCCTTGGGGGCGATTTCAACATGATAATAGGATTGGAGGAAAAGAAGGGGGGCACGCACAGGCTAGGAAACGACATTGAGTAGTTCCACTGAATCGTCAGTCTGTTGAATCTCATTAACATTGAAATAGACAATGGTCCCTTCACTTGGTCCAATAGATGCTCAAGGAAACAACATGTCTCTTGCATATTAGGCTGATTCTTAATCTCAAAATCCATCATGTTGGATGGTCTCTCTTGGACTGCCACAGTGATCGATACTCCAGTATCTGATCACTGGCCGATTCTCTTATCGATAAACATCAGTGGCACCCCAGGCAGGAAACCCTTCTGTTTTGAATAATTATGGATGACACACCCAAAATTTCAAGCCAACATAAATCTCTGGTGGAAAGAAGCAACAATCCCAACATGCACTACTATGTACAAATTTCAATAAAGGCTAAAAAATCTCAAGAAACAATTGAAATCTTGGAATAAATCCACTTTTGGCAACATCTTTCATGCTCAAGAAATCCTCAACCAGCAAATTCAAGAACTTCAACAACAAATCAGAACTCAAGGCCTCATAGATTCACTAGAGGAGAAAGAATCTCTTATGAACAACCAATTAGCGGAAACACGGGCACATGAAGAAATCCCGTGGAGATAGAAATCTCACATCCAATGGCTCAAAGAAGGGAAACAAATACTAGATTTTTCCATAGATCGATGGTTCAACGTCGTCACACAAATCACATCGCTCACCTTGTTTCGGACCAAGGCTTGGAGATCCAACAACATGCAGACATAGAAAAGGAATTACTCTCTTACTACAAGAACCTTCTTACAGAACCCCCTATAGATCGCTCCCATGCGATTGACACTATCCTCAAGAAAATTCCAAAGGAGGTCACGAAAGAGAAGAACGAGGTCTTAATTAGTCCTATCACTCAAGAAGAAGTATATCAAGCCCTCAGGGACACTCCTCTTGGAAAATACCCTGGGCCAGATGGGTTTACTACAATCCCTAAACACCACCTTTATCACTATCATTCCAAAAGAAAACAAAGTCACCTCCCCTTCTCACTTTTGACCCATTACACTCTGCAATGTGATCTATAAAATTCTTACGAAGATCATCACTAAGTATCTTAAACCCATCCTACTGTTCACCATATCTCCGGAACAATTGGGATACGTGGAAGGCAAACAGATCCTGGACAATGTCATCCTGGCTCATGAAGTAATCCACTCGCTTCATTCAAGCAAGTCTCTAGGTATGATTCTAAAATTGGATTTTTCTAAAGCTTTTGATAAACTAAGATGGAACTACTTGGAATCAAACCTTCTCTCCTTTGGTTTTGATCCTTCGTGGGTCTCCTGGATTGTCAATATCACCTCGTCAGCCCTGTTCTCAATCCTGGTCAATGGCGTCCCTTCCAAACCATTCTCTCCTTCCATAGGAATAAGGCAAGGAGATCCACTTTCTCCCTTTCTCTTCATCTTAATGGTGAAAGTGTTGAGTTTAACCATCAAAGTAGCCATAAAATACCACTCCCTCTTAGGTCTCACCCCCCATGGGATATCTCCACCCATTTCGCATAGTCAGTTCATGGATGACATCCTCTAAATGGGAATCCCCACAGTCCAAGAAGATCTCTGAATTTGCTCCGTGATCAACCTTTTCTATGAGGCTCCGAGCATGGAATTTAACCTCTCTAAATCCCAAATCTTCTTCTTCAATACACCCATCCATATCCAACGTCATATCACACAAATATTGGGGTTCACCCATAGCGTCCTACCCTTGAAGTACCTTGGCATCCCCCTGATTGACAATCTGCTAAGAAATATCTCATGGGAAAATCTTCTTTCTAGCTTCAGGAGAAAAATTTCCTCTTTGTCTTTCTTCTCTCTCAATCTACTTGGTCGCCTCATCCTTTTCAAGTCTATCCTACAAGCCCTCATGATCTATGTTTTCTCGGCACTCACAACCCCAAACTTTATCCTCAACACTCTAAGAAATATTCAAAGGGGATTCCTCTAGCATGGAACCAAAGAAGAGCACAAAATGGCTCTGGTCAGTTGGAAAAATTTGTGCAGACCAAAGCACGTAGGGGGACTCAGTCTCAGAGACCTCTCTCTTCTCAATAAATTCCTCAGCGAAAAAATTTGGTGGAGATGGTTAAAAATGTCGCAAGACGTCTGGGCGTGCCTATGGAGGAAAAAATACATGCCAGCCACACCGAAAAAGGATCTAATCCGATGGAACGGTTAGAGCCTAGGGTTTCTTATCTAGAATGCATCTAGGCACAACAAAGGACTGATAATGGATCATGCTTTCTGGGAATTGCACGGTGGGACTTCAACTCTTTTTTGGAACGATTCCTGGCAACAACTTCCAGCCATGGACAAAGATACCACTATGATTTCTTTCATTCCCTTAACAATAGGTGCATGCCTCCATAAATTGTCTGACTTCTATATTCTAGAAGATACAAGAGACACCTGGCGCAGATGGAAAAACACTCACGAAGAGTTGAACATCCCCCGTGAGACAAATATTCAACCATTGCTCGATCAACTCAACTCAAGGAGAATCTTCAACCGACAAGGGGAGGACATCCTCAGGTGGGGTCACTCCAACAGTGACACCTTCAACATACAAGGATATTATTTCCTCAGCGTAGGGCATAAATCCCTCTCAAAATAAGAGGTTTGGAGAAAAATTTGGGGCGCAAAGATTTGGCCAAAAATTGATACCTTCCTTTGGTTAACGTCAAACAAAAAAATTATTACTTGGGACAACTTAAGGAAAAGAGGTTTTATAGGACCCTCTTGGTGTCACCTTTGTGGTACTGAGGAGAAGACTCAAAATCAACTTCTCAATCTATGATCCTATAGTTCGCATCTTTGGGACCACAGTTCCAACATCATGAGAACCTCAGACAGGAACAATACAAGTATATGAGAAACAATCAAGGGATGGTGAGAGTCGATTTTCTAGTCTCCCATCCTCAACAGAATTTAGTAGCTTCTTCATGGATTTATTCTTTTCCATATTTAGAAGGAACATAATCGCCGAATATTCAAATATGCCTCTCAGAATTGGAAAGAAGTTTGGTCTAAAATCCACTCCAATATAAAGGAAACAATCTACTTGCACCCTGGATGGATCCGGATATAAACTGCCTAAAAAATGAGTACATCATACTCAATTCTTGGAAACTCAATCTCTCTCCCTCTCTTTCAGTTCCCTCTCTAGGAAACACTTATAATATCAACCCCTTCCACTAGGAGGCTCCACAAAGAGGTTTCCACAAAATAAATTTCGATGGGGCCTCCAAGGGGAATCTGGGACCCGGTAGATATGGGGTAGCCATTCGCAACAACAAAGGAGAGATCCTCCACATATCATCCAGTAATTTAGGTCATAACACCAATAGTGCAAAAACAATTTGTGGACTGCTCAAAGGTTTGCAAGAAGCCAAAGAGCAAGGGTTATCCCTCCTTATAGAAAAAGGTGATCCACAGATTTCCATTAGCCTTCTCTCTCATCTCCTAAATGGTGCATATCCAGAGAACATAACCCCAAGTTGGAGACTCATGAATGGGTTGATCAGAATAAATTCAATCCTTCAGTCTCAGTGGTTAATTATTCCCTCCCATGTCGGAAGAAATGAAAATCAAGTAGCAGATATGTTGGAAAACTTTGGGGTAGACTTGCAGGAAGGCGACTTCTCTTGTTCTCCAGCCTCATCTCCAACTCACCCCTTCGTGATCACTTGTAGAAACATGGCTCACACCAAGGATCAATTCATGGATGGGGTGATTAAGGATATGACGGGTGGACAACCAGCATGGAGGAAACTTGGCTGAGTCTCCTACCACCTTGATCCAACTCAGGCACACTCAACCTCAACCATTAACTCATGAATTTAAAGCCTCGATCGTTGCTCCTCAGTATTCATTCACCTCTGTTTTGGTTTAATGTGTTGGAACCTCTGTTCATAGGAGTGTTAATGGTAATGGGATAAATGAAGTCACGGTCCCATCACCCTTCTTGACATGGGTGTTTTAGGCCTATGCTCTGGAGTTCCATGGATCATTCGAGTCCTTGGCCTCCTCCGAAAATTGGTCCAGTCTTTCTCCTCTGGCTTGAGATTTTGCAGTGCACTCGACCCTCTGCACCCAACACTTCTCCTTTGGTTAGTCATTTCTTCTGCATCCGTCTCGTATCACGCCCTTCGAGTAACATCTCTTACAACTTCCACGCGCTCCTCATTTGGTTTTAGGTGGCCTTCTCAATGCCTTGACTCAGAGGTAAGTTGAAAAGGGGTGCATCTTGATATGATGCTAAATGAAGGGGCATGAGAGGGTGTGGCCAACAGGCTCGTCTGATCTCTCCTCAAGAACTTGAGTGTGTCTCCACCCCAGAGCCTCTCATCGCTCCCACTCCTTCTTTCACTTCTAATTTTCCCCCTCGGGCCACCACTCCTGAGTTTCCTCCACTGTTGTCTCCTTATGCTTGTCGAGTTGAATGGTTCGATAGTCATGGTAACTCCCTCGACTTTTCTCCAAGGTTCAGTCTGTCGCCCCCTCGCTAACCTCCACCTCCCCCTGCTCCACCTCCACCTCCCATCACCTCCACCTCCCTTGTTCCCTTAGCTCCTCTCTCCTCTTCCTCCTCACCCATACCTTGTTCTGATTCCCCCACTTCCTCCTCTGACTCACCTCCACATCCTCTGCCCTCTTCTGATTTCTCGCGCTGCACTGAAAGGAATATTCTTGAGGAGTCTTTGGATGCAATCAAGCAAGGAATTGAGGACATAAAGGGCATCATCAACGATATGCAGAACAAGGAAAATGATATTTTGCGCCAAGAGGAGTGTAAAACCCCAGCTTGTGAACCCTCATTTTAAATAATGTATTGTTACAATGTTGAGAGGCCTGAGTGCCCAAACAATTATTTAAAGGGGCAGTATGCCCAAGAAATGTAATGATTTGATCATTATTAATAATAAACACATTGCTGGCTGCTAGACAGACAAGGAGTAGAGTTATAGGGGGCTATGATTCCATAAGAGAGGGGGATTGAGAGGCTAAATGTTTATTCCTATGTTAATTATCTTTTTTCCTAAAGGGGGGGAATCACTTACATGAGCTTCCTGGGGAGGCTAGGAGGTTCTTGATTTTCCCATGAACATACTTAAACTTGCCTTGGCCCAATTGTGGGGTTGGTCATTGGATTTTCCGCTCCGTCACCTTTGTGTTACCTCATTCTTACCCTCACACACTCCCATGCACTTACCTACCTCCTCCATTCATACTCACCTACGTATTGGTCTCGGGAAGTGGGACCAAACTGCAAAAACATTAGCCACATGATAGTTGGTTGTAGTGGTCGTTGGTGTGATCCAGTCGTTCCTTGAGGCCTTCATGACTGAGATGCAGTGGACCATGTCCAACATGGCTCACAGGTGTGAGTCCTGAGAGTTCCAGTATTGAGATTCTGGACCATTTGCACTGGAGGCCCAAATAAGGAGAAGGACTTCCTAAGGGACTACGTGGTAGAGAAATGTGGAGGTCTGTTCTCTCGGGTGGTGCAAGCTGGGTAGAAGAGAGCTCGATACTTGGATTGTTGTGAGTGTTGGGAAGCCTTTGAGATATTGAGAGCTAACTAGTTTGGGAATATAAGTTCACTCTGGAACCATCCTTGCGGATTCATAGCCTTGGCTCAGGGGTGACGCTGTTGTTGAGATTTGGATTAGTAGTGTCTATGGTTGGGTAGAATGTCGTTGGTATGCAGCCAATTGGTGTCATCTTTCATAAATATAAGTGCTCTCTGTTGTGATATTATTATCTATGTATGAATGTTTTTCCGTTGTATATTTAATTATCATTATTTGAATCTTTAGAACATGCATGCTTGCTATATATTACTGTGCATGTCATTAATTCTCTTATATTATGTATCTTTAATAAACAAATAAGGTATCGGTATGAGAAAGAAGTCCAAGGGTGGGCTTGTAGGTAGCATAACTAGGCCTATGGCCGGCGGGGTATGTTATAGATTGGTATTAGAGCCTTAGGTTGAAACATTGGGTCGGTATGGGCCAACTCTATTGGTCAGAGTCTCGTGGTTGAGATTGAACTCTGACTGTGAAATTGAAAATCTCAGGAGGAATGGCATTATAGAAGCTACGCATGAGACATAACATCATATATCCTATGTAAGGGTTCGAAGGATCGTGACCATTCCTTTTGAATTTGGGAGCGATTGCCACTGTAGGGTCATGAGAGATCTAGGATTGTTGGATTGGAGGACAGGTGAACATGGGTCATCCAATAAAAAGGAAGAAAGGTTAAGGTCGCGGCCATCGGATCCCATTGGAGAGAGAGATCAATGGCCAATAGGCATTGTGGGGAACCGAGTTGCATGGGAGTTAATTTCCCAAGACGGTCTTGCAATCCAAACCACAGTTTCACCAAGGGGTTATGTGTCGGCGTCAGGAGAATTGCGGGGCGAAAAATGGGTTACTCCAAACCGTCGATGTGCACCCCCACAAATTGAAAGGTATGCAGTGATGTGACATGTTAGTGCTCGAGCGACGAACCTTCGAAGAGTTGAAGTAGCTGGGAACTGTCAATCTGTAGGAGGACATGCATCCACTGATTGTGTGCCCCAGGAAAAAGTGAGCGAGGAGGGGCTTTGAAGTTTGAGACTTTCGAAACTCAGAGACCCGAAAGGATCTCGATTGTCGATCTACCGAGAGCCACGCGTCACCAAATCCAGGGCTTTGGATAAAAGCCAATAGGGCCAGATAGCTTTTGAATTTTGAGATTCTTAGAGTCTAGAGTCTCAAAGGAATCATAACTGTCAGATTGAGGAGGACACGTGGAGAAGATCTATGAACTCTGGGTGAAGACCCAAATTGAATATTTCTCTTCTGATATAGGAGGACACATGGTGACAAATTGACTAGTTCAGGAATTTGGGGTTTAGGAGAATTGGAAGTGTGCTAGTATGAAAACTATAGAAGTCCTGAAGCCCGAAGAGTTGAAGTGGTGGGGCATGATGACATCACCTGGAGGTGATGTGGACCCCAGAATTATGAAGTGACGTGGCTTGCAGACGTCACCTAGGATGATGTCGACACATGGTATGTGTGCCATGTGTCAGTAAGATTTGAGCATTTGGAATATTGAAAATTCAATTAGAATGTGACACATGTCACCCTCCTGATTGGGCCACGTGTTCGCTTCCATCATTTTTCCACATGGCGATAGATCATGCAGTTCGGAGACTGGGAACTCTAGAGGGGAAATATGTGATAGTTTGCATTGGTTCAGAAACTCCTGAAGGCTGGAGTACATACTGAACATTGATTCCAGAAGACACACGTTGAAGGATCATTGACTTCGGGTGAAAGCACTCCGGGAGAAAGTGCAGGAGGGAAGTGTGAAACTTCTGAAGCCCAAAGAGCTGAAGCAATTCACATCCGTTGATCTATGGGAAGACATGCATAAGAAGTTCATGAATTCCTAGTAAAAGAATTCTAGGAGGAGGCAAGAGAGAAAATTTGAGATTCCTGAAGCGCTAAGTCCCGAAGTGGATCTTGATCGTTTATCGTGAGGGAGGACGAGGACCGTTGATCCGGTCCTGGATGAAAGTTCGGAAGTCCTGAAGATCTCGACAATCACTTTTTCAGCTAAGCGCAGGGTCATGGACATGGTCATTTGTAGATTGAGAGCTGAAGGATAGAGGGCTAAGGGCCGAACTGGTTTCCTTCGAGACAAAAAGGTGCTAAGGAAGGATTTAGCCGTGGTCACCTGGGAAGGTGGTTTGAAGGAAGCACCTGTGCAAGATGAAATTTTTTGTTAGCCAAGGATAACAAGCCACTATTATTTTTGGAGAATGGGGATATGATATCCATGAACAAAAAAAATAAAGAGACCTGTGGCATGGTTTGGAAATTTTGTTTATCATATGCATAATTCTAAGAAAATGGTCACTTTCACATTTTTCAGAATTAAGGGGCTTAAGCACATCAGCTCAAGATGCATATTGAGGAAATGTAAGAAGGTGAGGGAGACTCCAGTCATGATAAGGAGGTTGAAGGCCAAAATACCATAGTTCGTAATGCAAAGAAAGAGTCCAATGGACGCAAGGGAAAAGGAGAGCATGAAACGTTAATAAAAACGGTAAGAGGCTTGAAGATGGAAGTGCAGAGCTACAAAGCAGACAATGAGAGACTGATGAGAAATAAAATTTAGATAAATGATCAAGTGTTGCAGAGATTGAATCAATTGCAGATTAAAATGAAGAAGGGATTGAACTCAAGACAAGAGGAAGAAGGAAGGTGTCATGAAAGGAGAAATGATTGTGGAAGAGTTGGTTATTCCGGAAGTGCTAGCAGAGCTCATGGACACCAATCACCTCCATACTCAGAAATAAATATTCATGCATTAGATGATCCCATAAGCAGTCCATAGGTGTCCCCTTTCAGGCAACAAAGAAGGAAACAAGAGGTAGATAGTTTGCAAGGAGAGCTGAGGAATCTCAAGCCACCTTCCTTCGATGGTGAAAGAGAAAGGGAAGATGATGTTGAAGCATGCTTGCTTGGGCTCTGGAAATATTTTCAGTTGCATAACTATTCATCAAACCTGGAAGCCAAGATTTCCACCTACCATTTACACGGGAAGTCTACAGTGTGCTGGGACCAACTGAAGCAAGTGGAGCATGTTAATGAAAGTAGGATAACTTGGAAATAATTCAATAAGTACTTCCAGAAGGAGTACCTCTCAGAGCATTTCTATGACAAGAAAATACAGGATTTATTTGAACTTAGGTTGGGAAACAAGACTATGGCAGAGTACAAGAAGAAGTTATTGGGATTGTTAAAATATGTCAGGTTCATTGGTGATGAGAAAGTGAAAATACAGATATTTCTAAGTGGACTCCCAACCTTTTATAAGGAAAATATCAAGTATGATGAACCCAAGACCTTGACTGAAGCTATCAGGAAGGCTAAATATCTGTATGAGCAAGGACAGGGAAGAGAATCCTTGCAGAAATCTTGGAAGGACAAGAAAAATGCGAAGTCTGATCAAAGGAGGAAAGGATTCAAACCTCCCTTCAATAGGAATGATCCTAATAGAAATCATCAAGATCAATATGCTAAGGGATATTTCAAGAAGGAAGATTCCTTGGGAAAAAGGGGAAGACCACCAATCCAATGTTGGGGATGCAAGGAAGATCACCTGTACAAGGATTTCCCACACAGAAAAGATAGAGTGAAGACTGTGCACAACATCCAAGAGGCTACAACAGTAAAAGATATGGGAAGAATCTATGCAACTTTAAATGATCGACAAGAAGAGTACCAACCCAATATGATCGAGGTGTTAGGTAAGATCATAAATCAACCTGTTTCTATTTTGATTGATTCAGGAGCAAGTCATTGCTACATTGATCCTAATATAGTGGATAGATTACATTTTGAAAAAATTAAACTTGGAAAAGCAATTTTGGTTCAGTTATCCACTGGAACCAAAAGAAGAATCCCTGATATGGTCAAAATCTATTCCATAAGTCTTAATGGCGTGAATAATAGTGTTGATATAAATATCATACCATTGGGGTCTTATGATGTTCTCATTGGGATGGATTGGTTGGACAAGCATCATTCTTTCCTATATTGTCATAACAAGACATTTACATGTCTTGATGGAAATGGAAAACAGAGCACTATGAAAGGAGTTCCAAGACCCATCTCTATAAGGGATATTTTGGCCTTACAACTGAAAAGATGTTTTAGAAAAAGATGTCAACTGTATGCAGCTCACGTGGAAGAGATAGATAATACGAAGGGGTCAAGCTTTGAAGATTTCTCGATACTATAGGAATTTGAGGATGTATTCCAAGAAATACCCGGATTTCCACCAAGAAGGGAGATATATTTCTCAATTGATTTAGTGCCAAGAGCTTCCCCGGTGTCAAAAACACCTTACAGAATGAGCACACCAGAGTTAAAAGAATTACAAATGTAGTTGGAGGAATTGTTGAAGAAAGGGTACATATGTCCAAGTGTTTCACCTTGGGGAGCACCAATACTTTTTGTCAAAAAGAATATTGGAACCTTGAGGCTGTGTATTGACTTCCAACAGTTGAACAAGTACACTATAAAGAACAAGTATCCGCTACCCCGAATTGATGACCTCTTTGATCAACTAAGAGGAGGAAAGATATTTTCAAACATTGACCTGAGGGTGGGATACCATCAGGTAAGAATCAAGGAAGAAGACATTCATAAGACAACCTTTAGGACCAGGTATGGGAATTATGAATTTGTAGTGGTGCCATTTGGATTGACCAATGCACCAACTGTCTTCATGTGCTTAATGAATGGCATATTCAAAAATTCTTTGGACAAGTTTGTCATAGTATTTTTGGATGACATACTTATTTATTCTAAGTCTGAAGAGGAGCATGAACATCACTTAAGATTGGTATTGCAAGTACTGAGAGAACATCAGTTGTATGCCAAGTTGAGTAAGTGTTCTTTTTATCAAAAGAAGATCCATTACTTGGGACACATTCTTTCAGAGCAGGGAATAACAGTAGATCCAGAGAAGATCGAAGCCATTAGAGGGTGGCCAACACCCATAAATGTGTTAGATGTCAAATCTTTTATTGGATTAGATGGCTACTACAGAAGGTTCATAGTAGGGTTGTCTAATATTGCTCATCCCATCACTTCTTTTCAAAAGAAGGGAACTAAATTTGAATGGACACTCAAGTGTGAAAAGAATTTTAATCTGTTGAAGGAATTACTTACTAGTGCACCCATGTTAAAGATTGCTGACTCAGATGAAAGTTTTGTGGTATGTACAAACGTTTGTAAGGAAGGACTTGGGGGATTCCTCACTCAAAATGGACATGTCATTCGATATGAGTCCAGAAATCTTAAGGAACATGAGAGGAACTATGCCATGCATGAATTGGAACTTACTGTCATTGTTCACGCCTTGAGGATGTGGAGGCATTATATCATGGGGAAGAAGTTTGAATTAAGGGCAAACCACATTGACCTGAAGTATATTTTTGAATAGGTGACCTTGAATGCCAGGCAAATAAGATGGCTAGAATTTCTAAGTGAATATGACTTCAATATGAAGCATATCAAGGGAAAGGATAATAAATTTGTCGATGCACTTAGTAGAAGTGTGCATCTCATGCATTCTACTATTGTCAGTATGCATCAGTCATACTTGAAGAGTAGAATTTTGGATGGTCTTGTTACAGACCAACATTACCTACATGTAAAGGAAATATTACAACAAGACAATGTACAACAAAAAATAAAGGAGTATGATATAAAGGAAGATGGATTACTCATGCATACAAATATAATCTATGTTCCTAGTTCCAGAGAACTAAGGAATGTGGTACTAAAGGAAATGCATGATGTTCCTTATGTTGGACATCCTGGTTACCAGAAAACAATTACAACAGTAAGAAGCCAATTCTTTTGGTCGGGAATGAAGAAGGATGTTTTTGATTACATCGCTCGATGTATGGAATGTCAGAATGTGAAGGTTGATCATAGGCACCCAATGGTTTTGCTGCAGCCATTGCCAATTCTAGAGAAGAAATGGGAAGTGATCACCATGGACTTCATCACAGGATTACCCAGAATGACTAATCAAAATGATTCAATCATGGTGGTGGTTGACAAATTAACAAAGGCTACTCATTTGGTGCTTATGAAGACAACACACACAACGACTAATATTGCATAAATTTTCATGAAGGAAATTGCTAGGTTGCATGGGATACCTAGGACAATTGTCTCAGACAGAGATACAAAGTTTACCTCCAATTTTTGGAGGGGATTGTTTAAAGGATTTAGCACAAATATAAACTTTAGCACAACATATCATCCCCAGATAGATGGGAAAATAGAGAGAGTCAATCGAATAATTGAAGACATGCTGAGAATGTATGTGATGGATAAGCCATCTAAGTGGGAAGATTAATTACACTTGGTTTAGTTTGCATATAACAATGGGTATCAAGATTCATTGAGAATGAGCCCATTTGAAGCCTTGTATGGTAGGCAATGCAATACTTGAGTGATGGAAAAACCCAACAGATAGAGTGGTACTTGGGTCAAAGTTCCTCAAGGACATGGAAGACCAGGTGGTCAAGATTAAGAAAAATTTAAAGGCAGCTTAGGATAGACATAAATTTTATGCAGACAAGAACAAGATAGCTAGAGAATTTAAAGTAGGGGAGCATGTACTTTTGAAAGTGAATCCCAAGAAAATCTCTTTGAAATTGGGTAGTTGTATAAAAATGACAGCTAGATTCTGTGGTCCATTTGAAATATTGGACATAATAGGGCCAATTGCATACATGCTTGGATTACATGCTTCCATGAATGTGCATAATGTATTTCATGTATCTTTACTAAATAAATATGTACATGATCCTAACCATGTTATTGATTGACATCTGATTCAGGTAGAGACAAAGGGAGACTTTCAGGTTCAACCAGCATGGGTATTGGAAAGAAAGGTAAAAATTCTCCAGAATCGAGTTATAGAGTTGGTAAAATATCAGTGGACCTGCTACAGTCCTAAAGATGCTACCTGGGAGCATGAAGATGCCATGCTGGCAGAGTACCCACAACTTTTTGAATAAATTTTAGATTTTGATCTCTATTTTGTATATGTATTGAGGACAGTACCAAAATAAGGGGGAGGGGTTGTAACACCCCAAGTTGTGAACCCCCATTTTAAATAATGTATTGTTACAATGCTGAGAGGACTGAGTGCCCAAACAATTATTTAAAGGGGCAGTATGCCGAAGAAATGTAATGCTTTGATCAATATTAATAATAAACACATCGCTTGCTGCTAGACGGAAAAGGACTAGAATTATAGGGGGCTATGATTCCACAAGAGAGGGGGATTGAGAGGCTAAATGTTTATTCCTATGTTAAATACCTTTTTGCCTAAAGGGGGGGAATCAGTTACGTGAGTTTCTTGGGGAGGCCATGAGGTTATTGATTTCCCCATGAACATAATTAAACCTGCCCTGGTTCAATTGTGGGGTTGGTCATTCGATTGTCTGCTCCATCACCTTTGTGTTACATCATTCTTATCCTCACACACTTCCATGCACTTACCTACCTCCTCCATCCATCCTCACTTGCATATTGGTCTCGGGAAGGGGAACAGAACTGTGAAAGAATTAGCCACACAATAGTTGGTTGTAGTGGTCGCTGGTGTGATCTAAACCTGCCTTGAGGCCTGCATGTTTGAGATGCAGTGGCTTGTGTCCAGCATGGCTCACAACTGTGAGTCCTGAGAGTTCCTGCATTGAGATTCTGGACTAGTTGCATTGGAGGCCCGAATAAGGAGAAGGACTGCCTGAGTGACTACATGGCAGAGAAAGCTGAAGGTTTGTTCTCTCGGGTGGTGAAAGCTAGGTAGAGGAGAGATAGGTACTTGTATTGTTGTGAGTGTTTGGAAGCCTGTGAGAGCTTGAGAGATGACTGGTTTGGGAAGATAAGTTCACTTTGGAACCATCCTTGTCGATTCATAGCCCTGGCTCGGGGGTGACACTGCTGTTGAGATTTGGAGCAGTAGTGTCTACGATGGGTGGAATGTCCTTGGTCTACAGGTAGTTGGTGTCATCTTTCATAAATATAAGTGCTCTTCGTTGCGATATTATTATCTGTGTATGAATGTTTTTCGCTATATATTTAATTATCGTTAATTGAATCTTTAGAACATGCATGCTTGCTAGATATTATTGTGCATGTCATTAATTCTCTTATCTTATGCATATTTAATAAACAAAGAAGGTATCGATATGAGAAAGAAGTCCAAGGGTGGGCTTGCAGGTAGCATACCCTGACATGTTGTTGACGTGGTATGTTACAAGGATATTCTGATGAATCTTCTTCAGGACCTCAGGCAGGTTATCTCAGACAGAGGCAAGCTTGGCAGAGAAATTGGGCAAGATCGATAGGTTATCTCAGAGTAGAGGCTTGACCCTAGCACTAGCTAGCTCTTTCTGGATTAGGTTTCTTGTGATTTTTATGTTTTCAGATAGTATAATTCATAGGCTCTTTGCCCTACGCGACTTCTTAGATCTAGGAATTTTCAGTCTTAGCATAGTCCAGCTTTTTGGTTTTGGTCTATACAGTCTAACCTACAAAAATTTCACCCTGCGTGGCACTCTAGATCCTTTCACTCTATGTTTTTTATAGCTACGCAAGTTTTGCATGGATATTATGAATTTACGACCATCTAGAAACATTGGTTTCCCACCAGGGAAATGATGTCACAACCTCTTATGATAGCATGACATATCTAATTTTTACTGCTTAGCAGGTTTTAATACAAATCCTAACTGACAAAAAAAAACTGATATATGGAGCAATACTGAACATCGAATACCATATCAAGAGATAAAACCTAGCTCACAAAACATACCTCAAACAAGATGTGCCATATCTCTCATAAATAGACCCCAGCCATGTTGTCACTGCACTTTTTCTTCCACAATTTTTCTGCCGCACTTTGTCTACTGAGATTTTACTACTGCACTTTTCTATCGTGATTTTTCTGTCGCACTCTTTTTGTCGTTATTTTTCTGCCACGATTTTTCTGTTGCACATTTTCTGCCGCGATTTCTCTATTGCTCTTTTTCTATCACACTTTTTCTACCGCAATGTTTTTGTCGTGATTTTTCTACTGTGATTTTTCTGTCGCACTTTTTCTACTGCACTTTTTCTAGCACACTTTTTCTCTCGTGCTTTTTCTCCCACACTTTTCTTGCAACAATTTTCCTGCCGCACTTTTTCTACACCACTTTTTCTGCCACACTGTTGGTAGAGGGGCAGACCCAGGGTTCAATGCTACAACAATGCACCAAAAAAACCATAACAACCAGCCCTTTCGACAGCACCTGCGAAGCATATGAAGTCTCACCCGAGGTAGAGCCAGGGGTGGTTGCAGGACTCAGGTGTCTGTAACCTTAGCTGGGACATAGATCTGTGATTATAATACTTAATAGAGCACTTATCACTGTTAGTTCATCATTATTTAACCAATATCTACTCCGGAGAGAAAACAGAGCATCGCAACATTCACCCTGATCTAATGGATTTAATCACTTCACATAAATAAATGGATCATATCTAGTAGATTCAATCACTAAGAACATTCACCTATGTCAGATATAGCATCCAAATTCATCATAAGCACAAAGTATAAATAGATCTATCTATCTATCTATATCAAGCACTTAGAAAATAACACATAAATACACCAACACAACGCACAAATCAAAACAACATAGTATTGACGTGGTTCAGCCCCACCCTGGGGCTACATCCACCAACTCTTATTCTTTATTATCTTCAATAAGTCATCTACATGCATAGAGACACAAAAACCCTACTTCTCATAAGACAAGATATCTGCGCCCACCCCACTAGATCCTCCTTCCATGAGCCAGGTCTAGGACAAATCCTTTCACAGTCCATTACAACCACTTACACTTAGCTCTACAAGTTTCTCACAATACGCACAGAGCATCTACAAACCATACTTGCACTTAGCACTTAGCTTATCGGCCATGCTACTTATTTCACCTAGATACTTATTTATACTTTACAAAATAGGCCTAAACATGGGTAAACCCATGGGCCGACATACCATACCCGTTACATATTCCCAAATCCCAAAAAGGACCCAAAAAGGGGACAAGATCCCGTGATCTCTGCTTCGTCTTGCGCTCCATATTCGACAGTTTGTCGAAGTCCAAAAATAGGTCAAACTTGACCAAGGATCTCCCAAAACTTGGTTAAGGGACAACATGCCCCCAACACTCACCTGTGACTCGTCCTGAGTCACTCCAGTCTGACTAGTTATTCTTTGAATGCCTCGATATTGGATCGATCTGCTTCAACTTGTTGTTGTGCTACAACCTCCTATTTAGTGAACTCTTGGATGACTGCATCATTTATAGGTCCCTCTAGACGTTGTTCAGCTGTAGTGACAACCTTCTCTAGCTCTGCTCCTTGGCCTTCTACCTCTATAAACAATTGATAGGCCTTATCTTGTACGGGTTGGAGTTTATGATTTACTTCCATAACTCTCCTCTGGATAGTGTGGATATTCTACTGGGCGGTCCGCTGCTCTTGGGATCACTTAATTCTTTCCACAACTGACAAGGACTTCAACTACGCTTGTCTCTTTTCAGCTTGATACTTCACCTCTTGGAGCTGTGACTCTAGTGCCTTCAATTCTAGGTTCTCTGTGAGCTGTTCATAGGTTTGGGCACTATGATTAGTGAGTTTCTTACATTCTAGGGTAAGATCCTTTAGCCTTTCAACTACGCTTCGGGCGATTGCTTCTCTTTGGTCTCTTACATCTTGTGGGGTCTCAGGTACAGTGCATAGCTCCAAATTTTCTATGCATTGTTGTAGTTGTTGGATGGCTTCTGCGAGCTAGTTCACCTTTTGTGTAACTCGGTCTTCTTCCTTGATTTCTAAGACTGTCACGGAGCGAAGTGCTATGTTGAATGCTTATTTTACTTTGAGTTTCTCTGTGAGAAACTGTTCCTTGTATTGTTGTAGGTGATATTTTTCTTCATCAAACTTCAGTTGGAGAGCAAGCTTTTCTTGTTCTGTAGCACTGCGTTTCTCTACGAGTACTCCTTGTACTTGTGTCAAAGCCTGGGTGGCTTTCTCCGTTTCTTCATGTTCTCTTCAAAGGCGAGCTTCAACTATATCGGCTAGGTGGTGGAGTTGAGTTGGATCATCTCCCAATTCTGGATCTCCTAGCATAATGGAGATTGCACGACTGGACTGTAGGGCTTGTTGTACCCCTCAGAGTTTAGTCTCAATTCGATCATACATATCCTCTTGCTTTACTTCTTGTTTCTCTTATATTTCCAGTGAATAATCTTGCAGGCCTGCTATGAGGAAGTCGAATTCATCGAAGGTGAGGATAGTCTACATCTTGGTCATGGTGGCCTTCAATTTCTTTTAGGAGGAAGGTTTTGGAGGTGAAGCTTTCCTCTTCTTCAGGGGATCAACCTCGTCTCCTTGCTTCTGTTTGAATTCTTTGTCATCTAAATCTTCTCCATCACCTCCTTGCTCTGGTGATATGGAAGAAGTCTTCACGGATGCACTGTCTAATCCTTGGACCTCTTTGGTCTTCTTTGTCATGTTGGGTCCAGGTGTATCTTGCGATGTTTCTGTGTTATCGATGTCAGATATCTCCGCAGGGTCTGCTGGAATAAGGAGGTCCACCGACCAGTCCTTAGTGATCTCCTCCAATTCCTCCTCCGTTAGATTATAGTAGGATTGAATTTGTTTCTTGTGTTCGTCGATGCGCGCTGTGATGTAAATAAAATGTCGATCTCCGCTAAACTTCATCAAAGGCATGAATCGATGTAGAGTGTTCGGAGTCATGCGAGGCTCAGACTGTATGTCTATCTTCAGCTGATTGTAGTAGGTATGGAAAACAACATTTGACTACCACTGTTTATTCATATCGCTTGAATACCACAGTGTACTGAAATTCGCAGCCAGTGGTTAAAATGGCTCAATGTCCAGGAAGGTCATACCTTCTGGCATCTCCCAGGAAATAATATATATAAGGATCAAAGGCCAGCTGAAATGAAATTCATATCCTTGATCTTGTGCTATTCTGTAGTCGAGTTCCAACTGGTTCACCAGGTACTTTTCCCAGTTCATCTGAAGGCCTTCCACGCACTTCCCTACGAGGTCGACTACAAAATCGGTGACTTGGGTAGGTCGGTTCTTTTGTACTAACTTCCCTTCAATCAACTGAAATGTGAGGTGCATTACACCACTCTGGATAGAAGATACCTTGTAGCCTCGCGTTCCCTTCTCGACATCATCATAAGTTTCCTTGATCTTCTATGCTAGAGCGTGATCCATGGATTTTTCGAGGTAAAACTCTTGTGGATCAGGTCATTGCATACTCAACCCTGTGATCCAATTGATGAGTGTTGGATCAACTGTTATATGATGGTTTAGCCACAAATATCTTCCATGGTAAAAAGAAAGCAACAACTTGACACAAGCATTGACTTCCCGGTGTCTACCAAAGTGGGTAATCTTCATGACGTTCAATAGGGTGGACTGCACAAGGTTCATAGTCCAGGACAGAGGGATTATAATCAAATTCTTCCCCTTAGTTCTATTCAGGTACTTATGTGGGGTGAGCATGTTATAGACTTTGCGATCTTTGAGGTTGAAGTCGCTAAAATTCAATGCTGCAATCTTATCTTGGTCTGCTCGAACTACGTGTATCCCCTTTAGGAGGTACTCCTTAACCAAGGTGTATTCGAAGTCTATGGGCACACCGTCTCGATTTACTACCCTACTCAGATGTGATATATAGGCAGGTAATACAGTCGTGATCAATTTGGCATTCGCTAGATCATCCTTGTGCTTAGTTCGCTTTTCATCTAAAGGTGGGGATGGTCCGACTCTACAAGCAGTTGATGGAGAGGCTAGCAGTCCTCTCGTTAATGATGCTTGTACACTTGTAGACATCGACATGACTCTTTCAGTCATGAGGTCAATCATAACTTCTTCAACATCTTTCTCTACATCGCTCAACTCGTCTGACATACACGCTCGGGGTTAACAATCTCGGGTTCGGGGAGTAACTTAGACATAGTAATGGGATAGATAACAAGAGAACAATGATCACTATGCAAAATAACCTTTGTCTCCAGGCTCAAAATCTCGATTGGAAAAAGTGTTCTCATTGCATGGCGCGATGGGGTAAATAGGTAACTTGGAAATGGGTCGCTTGCAACGGTTATGAAGCCTTCATTGACTCTGTTTTGTCCGTTATGGCGTAGTCCCAACAGTCAGATGGCGAGTTGTTTGTCCATAAATGTATTTCTACCCATTCAGAGCATTTTTCTAATGGTTATAATGTCCCCAACGACTATATTGCTTCGCCATGGTGAAGTGCCATGTGTCACTGTTCTGATATCCCAATGGAGCTCCAATTTTGCAAATTTTCCTTCTGTGAGGTTCCCTCTGGAACCTTCTACAGCTTTTTGATCTTAGCTCTCTTCTTACTTATCTTTCTAGCCTTCTTCCCAGTGAGCTTCGTCTTAGTATGCCTTTTTTCATTCTGATTCTTACCTTCTTTTGGCATAGTTACTTCGCGTTGTTGAGATTCTTTCCTAAGATTCAGGCGTGATCTTTCTTCTTTATCTGGAATAGGTACTTCAATATTCTATGGGTCTTCTAGTGTTCTTGCAACTTCAAAATTCGGGTCTCTAGTGTTAAATAACTTTGACATGTTCTTATGTTCTTCAATCAAGTGTGCGATCCTTCTAGTCATGAATTCTTTTAGCTCTTGCTTCTGCTATTCTAAAAATTTCTCTTATTCTTTTCTTCTGGCCTGATCTCTTTCAATCCAAGGTTTTTCTAGTAGCATGGTAAATGGGGCACTGTTCTCAATAAATTTAAAAATCTCAAAATCTTCCTTTGTCGAAGTTCCATTGGCATTCATAGGTATCCAGTTGAGCTTTCCACATTAGTTTATCATCTTTCCTTTGAATAGACCTATTCCTCCTAATGAAGGAATCATAGCGTGCCTCCCTATAGCTTCCCAAGTTCTCCATGTCATGATATTCACCTATGTTTTCTCATCTATAACACAGTCAATGTCGAAGTCTCCTATTCTTTCTTCAAGGAATTCTTTTTCTTTGAATATCTCTGATAATCTGACATGTCGGTGGTCATTCAGGGTTTATTTCATATGTAGTAATACTTTTTCTTATTCTTTCTGGGATTCGGTCATAATCTTAGTTTCTGGATATGTCCTAGGGTTTTCTTGTCTCATGTTCTTTTCTTCAAGCTTAGCAATCATTCTAGGACACTCCAATACTTCATGGTCCATATCTTTGCAACAAAGACAACTGGGTCTTCTCGTAGGGCATTCCTTAGTGAGATGTCCCGGTCTTCTGAAACTGTAATAGAGGGATAATCCTCTCTTTCTTTTAAATGATCCCCAATCTTTCTTGTACTGCATTCTAGGATCATGGTAGCTAACTGACAAACATTTCTTTCTAGGATCATGCATACACTTATTAGTCCAAACATTCTTTCTATGCATAGCTACAACATAATTTTCACTATTCTTATCAGATCTACTCATATCAAATATTCTTTCATCTATTAATACCCTAGTTTTCAAGCTAGGATAGAATCTATCAAACATACCTAGATCCATATTGTTGAAACAAAAATTTCCACTTATCTTACTTCTACAGAGCACAAATCTTTCAGATCTAGAACTTTTCAATGTTCTTACCTTTATCAGAGCACAGAGCTTTCAGATCTTACCTCGTTTAATCAAAAAGTCTCACTTTTACTTTTCCCAGAGCACAAAGATTTCATATCTTACCTTTTTTCTTCAGAGCAGACTTATTTTCCTTAGCACAGAGATTTTCTAACTAAGTAGAGTGCTGCGCACTTAGAGCAACAGATCTACGCACAGAGCTTTCACAATTTCAGGTCAGATCTTTGCATAGAGCTTCTTCTTCTTCAAATCCCAACAATCACAGCTTCAGTTCCCAGCAATGGAACAATTTGTTGGCACAGGGGAAGACCCAGGGTTCAACACTACAACAATGCACCAACAAAACCCTAACTACCGACCCTTTTGGAAACACCTGTGAAGCAGATGAAGTCTCATCTGAGGTAGAGGCAGGGGTGGTTGCAAGACTCAGGTGTCTGCAACCTTAGTCGGGACACATATTTGTGATTATAATACTTAATAGAGCACTTAGCACCATTAGTTCATCATTATTTAACCAATAATCACTCCGTAGAGAAAACAAAGCATCACAACATTTACCCTAATCTAATGTATTTAAGAACTTAGCATAAATAAATGGATCAGATCTAGCAGATTCAAGCACTAAGCACATTCACCTATGTCATATCTAGCATCTAGATTCATCATAAGAACAAAGCATAAACAAATCTATCTATCTATCTATATCAAGCACTTAGAAAATAACACATAAATACACCAACACATTGCACAAAGCAGAATAACACAGTATTTACGTGGTTTAGCCCCACCCTGGGGCTACATCCACCAACTCTTCTTCTTTATTAGCTTCAATCAGTCATCTACATGCATAGAGCCACAAAAACTCTACTCCACATAGGATAGGATATCTGCGAGCACCTTGCCAGATCCTCCTTCCCCGAGCCAGGTCTAGCACAAATCCTTTCACAGTCTATTACAACCACTTGCACTTAGATCTACAAGTTTCTCACAATACACACAGAGAATCTACAAACCATGCTTGCACTTATCACTTATCTTATAGGCCCTGCTACTTATGTCACCTAGCTACTTATTTATACTTTACAAAATAGGCATAAAGATGGGTAAACCCATGGGTCGACATCCCATACCTGTTACATATTCCCAAATCCCAAAAAGGACCCAAAAAGGGGTTGAGATCCCGCGATCTCTTCTTCGTCTTACACTCCATCTTTGACAGGCTGTCAAAGTCCAAAACTAGGTCAAACTTGAACAAGGATCTTCCAAAACTTGGTCAAGGGCCAACACACACTTTTCTTGCCACACTTTTTCTGCTGCAATTTTTCTCTATCAATAATACCTGCCCAAATAATATTTCACAAAAAATAGATATTCAATGATATTCAAGTGTGTTTAAATGAGAGAGCCTTGCCTCTTATTTAAACTTTCATGTATCATCCCCAAGGGGTTACCTTTTAACCATCTTAACCCACTTTCCTTAGTTTAGGGTTAACCCACTTATAACCACTTGTCCAATTAACTTAACCACTTTCCATAATTAGTAAGTTATCCATTACATTTATTATTTAAATAATTTCTTTTTCATCCTCTTTGACTTATAGTAAACTCATCGCTTCATTTTAGTATTTAAATAATTTCTTCTTTGGAAACAATTTGACTACTTTGACCTTTTGGGGCTTCTAGATGACTCACGAGGGCTCTCCAACTTCACATGGACATAAATCTCTAACCGTGAGGAGTTATGTGACGTTCCACATACAATCAAAAATGGCATGACATGTACTATCCATATATAATAGTCTTACTGACAAATATGAAGCAAACCCCCCTACTCTGCCTTGGAGCTGCTCGACCTCCCGGTCAAGGATCGTTAAATATTATCGAGCTAGATCATCTCCTCGGAACCTTGCGGGTCTCAAACTCAATCAAATGCAGGCCATGTTATTGCCTTCATAATTTTCATAGTCACAATCTGATCATTACCGATTTGTCCTTCGACTGACAGTTTACAGTAATTGCGGGCTGGAAACATGCTCGCTCTTTATAAGAGATTTCTTTCCATGCAATCAGAAAAGTGCTCACCCAATCTCGATTTAATCGTGGTCTTTGATCCCCTATCCCGATGAGATCAATAACTCTATCAAATAGCAGGCTACGAACTATCACATTCACTAATTTTTCCTCTGCTCCCTGCAATGATTTCTCATCGTCGATTTTTCGTTCTCAGATTGATGGCTATCTGTTGGTCTTTCTCTCTTAGCACCCTTTTCCAAATATCATACTAATGGGCACTAGCTTCTTCCTTGCATGTGACCTTGGGTTGTGACCCAAGGCTTAACCTCCTGGAACTTCGTGACTTAGAAACCTTTAACCAAGATCAGATCAATGGTCCTCGGCCTCCCTCGAAATCAACAATCAATATCCACTTCGGGACTCCGCGCTTCGGGAGTTCAAAAATTTTGATCTCCGCTTTCCAATGGAGTATTCCATACTTGAAGTTCCAGATCAGGCACCACACTTCCACCTCAAATAAATGGCTCTAGTCCACTTCAAGACTTCAAGCTTCAAAAGTCTCAACGTTTCCCCGCTCGCTTCCTCTTGGAACGATTTCACCCGGAGTTCACGATCTATTGGCACGTACGTCCCACAAATCAACGGCCACAAGCCTCTTCGACTATTTGGGATTTTTCAACTATCTACCTTCGCTTTCTCCCAAAGAACTTCCACCTAAAGTACACAATCTGCCGACGCGTGTCCTTCTGCATTTGATGGCCACGATACACTTTAGCTCTTCGGGGTTCGGGAGTTTCAAAATCCTACACACTCATTCCTCCCATAGTGGTTTCACCCAAAGATGAATGATTCCTGCCACATGTCCTTCTAGATCTGATGGTTCAGATATTCTCCACCCACATCGACTTCCTTTTGGAGCATTAAGCCTCTAAACTTCTGGATCTCTCACCACATGCTCTCTGCAATGGACAGTTGCGATCTTCTTTGGCCTTCGGGACTTCGGGAGTTTGTCACACTCCACACTTGAAATCCTCCAAAGTGACTTTCCTCGAAGTCTCAGATCTACTAACACATGCCTCCTTGACCACAAAACTTTCGAAGTTCTCTTTCTTCGGAGTTGTGGATATTACCGCACCTGTCCCTCTGGACGATGGATGGTTCCTGTCCGCTTAGAGACTTCGATGAATCCTTATCCTTGTGAACCTATGAGGGATTAAAGTCTGTGCAATTTACCTTGATTGGATGACTTTCGATCCTCTGTGCTGAGATCCTACGGCTAGGATCTATTCCTCTCCTCAATACTCTCCTTTTCTTTCCTAGACACTGAGCTAACGGTCCAAATTTATTCCAACAACAGATTTGACAACTATTGTCACTCCTCCTCCTAAGATTTTGATTTCTTCTGACTTGGAAGAGTTTGTAAGTGTTCAAAGGCTTTGGCCTTTGATCCTCCTATGAGCTCGATTTCCCGAGTCTCATATGCACTTCTGGAAGCACTATTCCTTCTGAACTTTTAATTTACTCAGTGCCTAATGGTCTCGTCCCTTCTGCTCGCTTCAAAGGGTTCTTGTGCCCTCTTGGAAACCTCTTTCTCAAAGCACACATTGCTGAGCATTTTCTACATATCTTTTGGTAACTCTATGAGTATCGTCCTATGATACTCTTCTCTTTGAACTCGATAGAGAGTTGTTCTTGTGCACACTTGCACTTTCTCTATGCTTACCTGGCAGAGCTCTACAAAGTTTTTAGTGACTTTGTCTCTTTGTGCTTTCTCCGCAAAGTTTCTCCTCTGTGGTATTCAACAACCTTGAGGTTTCCTTTGAGTTGTCATCGCTCTGGTGCACCCCCCTGACACGTTCTTTTCTAACTCAACAAATTTCATATGCGCACTCCTTGCTCTGGTGACAGAACCTCCAATGTTCTGTTGTGCACTCCTTGCACAACCTAAAGAATCCAAAATTATATTTCAAACTCAAAAAATATAGAGAAATATATCTTCCTACTGCAGATGAAACCTATCATACATCTACAGTGTACATAAACACACATATATCACAAAAAAAACATTCATTCATACTGAAATTCATAAACGGTGAAATATGTTATTTTCTATTAATCTAAATGCTTGGTTACAATATGTGTAGGTTGGACTGCCATAGAGTCTCATCTCTCTCCTCCCTCTCTCTCTCTCTCTCTCTCTCTCTCTCTCTCTCTGTGACCTAGATACAAATATCTCCCCCCTTTTACCAAAGAGGGTTCTACAAGCTTCTCCTCCTATTCACCTAACCTCCTCTATTACATTGAAGTTTCTTTAATGACCATCTAGTCTGAATTGAATTTAGAGCCATCAACCTGTCAGCCATTAAAGGAGACCTTATATTCTGTTTGTGCAAAGGAATGGATTGGTTTTCACTCAACATTACAACATTAATCCGTATAAGATCATATTTAAAATTTAAAAATGGGAGGGTTGGTGTCTCTCCCTCTCTTAAATGCGCTTTAAACGTGCTGTCTAGCTGGGGCATTGCTAAGGTTAAGCGATGCTCCTGCATCATACTCCACTGCTGGGAAAATCATGAGCTCCTACTCATGATCTCCTCTGCTCTATTTTTGATACCTTCCAAGGTCCCATACTTTCACTTGGAGCTATCCATCTACCTCCTTTCCTTGTTGCTTCTTCTCCTCTGTTGCTATGGAAGGCTCTCCTCTGTTCAACTTCCCTTTGTTGACTGCTTCTACTGCTTACCTCACCATTAGAATTCTTATCTCCTCTATCAACCAGTCTAGGTGCTCCAATGGTTGGCTCTTATCCTTCATCCCATTTTGTTGCATCTCCTTTTCATCAACTTCCAACCAAACTTGTTGGAGTAGCTGACTTTGCATCTTTGCCCTTCTCTCTAGGTCCTCTAGTTCTTCACACAGATTAGAAAATTACATGCTATCTACTGCTCTCTTCTCTTCTATTGTAGGTTTTAGTTCTGTATTTATCTCTTTCTCAAATTCCTGGCTGAAAATTTTGAGCAATTCCCCAGAATGCTCATTTCCTTCTGTTATAGATCCCAATTCTACAATTGCCTCATGTTCATCTCCCTAGCTGAAATTTTTGAGAAATTCCACCAAATTCTCTTCCTCCATCTCTTGGGAACATTGAAATGTGTTCTCTTTCTCCTCCTTACCAATATTATCAATCTGATTCTTCATGTTATCTTCATCTCCTGTGGCACTAGCTGGCCACTCTACTGCATATTTCATTTCTATAGTCTCATCACTGCGTTTCTACTCATTTTTATCCTCTGATAGATTGACTTCTATCATCTCCCTTGTTGGCATAGATTTAGCTTCCTCCAAATGATCCTTATGTTGGAATCATGTTTCCATTTCCATGATTTCATCCTGGTAGTCCTTTTCTAGTTCTGGATTGTTTAGCCAATCCTCCATCATCTTCACTCCCATCTCCCACTGAGTGAGAAAAACTTCCTTCTCCTCATTTTCTATTGGGGAAGACATCAGTGCCTTATCCTCCTCCTTCTATTTGACTGTCCTTGTTGGTTGTATTTCCTCTGTTGTACCTCCATCATAGACATAGTTAATTTCAGGATCATTTGGCCCCATGGCCTCTCTCTTGGATTCATGTTGCATCATCTCCTCATATGAAACACTCATACTAGCCTATGTTGGATTGTTTGGCAGGAATATTTGATTTCCCCCGACAATTAGAACACTCCTTTGATTCTCCTCCTCTGTGATGGAAGTATTTAACTTCTCATCATCTTCATTCACATGGTCTGCAACTCCAAATGAAACTTCATACAGATGAGGCCTCTCCTTTGCCTCCATTTCATCTGTCAGCATGCCTTGCTGATTTGAACTCTCTTTAGCGATCCTGAGACCTCCAGACAGTCTCATATTTCCCATTCCCATCTGGAAAATTGGGATTCCAGTCCTACCCTCTTGGAATTCCATGAGATCTTGGCTTGATCCCATCTCATCGCCCATCTGGAAATCTAAGAATTTATCTTTGCCCTCCTGGTAGTTCATGAGATATCTAGTTGATCTCATCTCTTCCTCATCATCGAGGTTCCTCCCAATCTTTGGTTCACAGATGTGAATCACTTTCTCCTTTATGCCACTAAGGTTTTCAACATGCCTCAGCCACTTCCTCACTACTTGTTGCTTCCTCCTGGCTAACAACTTCTGGAGATGCCACTTCACTTTCCTCTTCAAAGTCCATTCTTATGTCCAATGTACCTTTGCTTCCTACTGCATCCTCCATGTCAACCTCTCCATCCCTACTATGATCTCCCTAATCTCCCTTTCTATCTCAACTTTGCTTTTCTACTAGTGGTCCTTCTCTTGACCACATCGATGGTCTTCAATAGCCATTTTCACCCCCTGCTTTCCCTCCTAGTAAGTCTGTGCATTACTTTGTCACCTAGAGAATCTCCAATGTTTCCCTGCAGCCTACCTCATTGTCCATTTGTTGATGCATGCGTGCAACGATCCTTCACAGAGAATCACACTCTATATCCTCCTTCACCCATTATCTACATGAACAATTAAGCTTCCGATACCATTTGATGTTATCATATTACCTCTTTTCACCTTCTCACCTTTGCCTACGATATCGAGACAAATTTTAAGCTTTGATAACTCTTGACACAGACATCCCTACTCTCCCTCGGGGCTTCTCGACCTCCTAGACAAGGATCGTTAAATATTATTGAGATGGATCAGATCCTCAGGACCTTGCTGGTCTTAAACTTAATCAAACACAGGACCTGTTTTCGCCCTTAGGATTTTCACGGTCACGATCTGATCATTACCGATTTTTTCGTTGATCGATGGTTCATAGTAATTGTGGGATGCCAACGTGCTCATTTTTTATTGGAGAGTTATTTCCATGTAATAAAAAAAGTGCTCACAGAATCTCGATTTAATTGTGGTCGTTGATCCCCTGTTGGGATGAGATCAACGACTCTAGCGAATAGCAGGTTGCGAACTAGCACGTTCGCTAATTTTTCCTCCTCTCCCCGCAATGATTCCCCACCGTTGATTTTTTGTTCTTAGATCGATGGTTATCCACAGGTCCTGCTCTCTTAACACCCTTTTCCAAATCTCACACTAACAGGTGCTAGATTCTTCCTTGCATGTGACCTTGGGATGTGACCCAGGGCTTAACCTCCTAGAACTTCACGACTTCGAAACTTTCAACCAAGCTCAGATCAACGGTCCTCGACCTCCCTCGCAATAAAGGATCAAGATCCACTTCAGGACATCGTTCTTAGAGAGTTTGGGACTTTCGATCTCCGCTTTCCCCCAGAGTATTTTGTGCCTGAATTTCCAGATAACGTACCACGCTTCCACCTCAAATAAATAGTTCTATTCCACTTCGGGACTTTGGCCTTTGAAAGTATCAACTTTTCCCCAATCACTTCCTCCCATAATGCTTTCCACCAGAGTTCACAATATGTTTACACATACGTCCCACAAATCAATGGCCACAAGCGTCTTCGTCTATTTGGGCTTTGGGAGTTTCAATTCTCTACCTTCTCTTTCTCCCGAAGCACTTCCACCTAAAGTACACAATCTATCGATGAGTGTCCTTTTGGATCTAACGACCATGATCCAGTTCAGTTCTTCAAGGTTTAGGAGTTTCAAACTCCTTCACACTCGTTCCTCCCAGAGTGGTTTCACCCAAATATGACTGATTCCCACCACATGTCCTTCTGGATATGATAGTTCGGATCTTCTCCGCCCGCGTCAACTTCCTTTCGGAGCATTAAGCCTCCAAACTTTTGGATCTCTCTCCATGTGTTATATTCAATGGATGGTTGCGATCTGCTTCAACCTTCAGGACTTTGGGACTTTGGGAGTTTGTCACACTCCACACTTGAAATCCTCCAAAGTGACTTTCCCCAAAGTCTCAGATTTGTCGACACGTGCCTCCTGGTGACCAACGACCTGGATCTATTTTGGCCTTCAGCTATTGGGCGATTTCTCTTCTCCTTGACCACAAAAATTCTAAAGTGCTCTCGCTCTGGAGTTGTGGATATTATGCCACCTGTCCCTCTGAATGATGGACGGTTCCTTTCTACTTCGGGACTTCGATGAATCCTTATCCCTGTGAAATTATGAGGGATTAAAGTCTGTGCACTTTATGTTGATCATATGACTGTCAATCCTTTGTGTTGAGATTAGACAACTAGGATATGTTCCTCTCCTCAATGCTCTCCTTTGGTTTCTTGGATGATGATCTAACAGTCCATATTTATTCCAACAACATATCTGACAGTTGTTGTCACTCCTCCTCCTGAGCTTTTGATTTCTTCCGACTTGGAAGAGTTTGTAGGTGTTCAAAGGATTTGGCCTTTTCTCCTCCTACGATCCCGATTTCCTGGGTCTCTTCTGCACTTCTGGAAGCGCTATTCCTTTTGAGATTTTAATTTACTCAGTCTCCTAAGGGTCTCAGACCTTCTTCTTTCTTCAAAGGGTTTTTGTGCCCTCTTGGAAACCTATTTCTCAAAGAACACCTTGCTGAGCATTTTCTACAGAGTGTTCGGTAACTCTGTGACTATTGTCCTATGATACTCTTCTCTTTGAAATCAACAAAGATTTGTTCTTGCCTAGACTTGCACTTTCTCTATGCCTCCCTGGCAGAGATCTACATAGTTTTCAGTGAATCTGTTTCTCTGTGCTTCCTCCACACAGTTTCTCCTCTAAGGTATTCAACAACCTTGAGGTTTCCCTTGAGTTTCCATCACTCTGTTTCTCCCTCCTGGCACGTTCTTTTCTGATTCAATATATTTCATATGTTCACTCCTTGCGCTGGCAACATAACCTCCAATGTTTTGTTGTGCACTCCTTGCACAACCTAAAGAATCCAGAACGATATTTCAAACTCAACAAATATAGAGAAATATATATTCCTACTACAAATGAAACCTATCATACATCTACATCGTACATAAACACAAAGATAGAAAATAACAAACATTCATTCATACTGGAATTCATAAACAGTGAAATCTGTTATTTTCCATTAATCTGAATTCTTGGTTACAATATGTGTAGGTTGGACTGCCACAGAGTCTCAACTCTCTCCTCCATCTCTCTCTCTCTCTGAGACCTAGATACAAATATCTCCCCCCTTTTGCCGAAGAGGGCTCTATGAGCTTCTCCTCTCTTCACCTAGCCTCCTCTATTACATTGAATTTTATTTAATGGCCATCTAGTCTGAATTGAATCTAGAGCCATCAACCTGTCAACCATTAAAGGAGAGCTTATCTTCTTTCTGAAAAAATGAATGGCTTGGTTTTCACTCAACCTTACAACATTAATCCATATAGTATCATATTTCAAATTTAAAAATGAGAGGGTTGGTGTCTCTCCCTCTCTTGAATGCACTTTAAATGTTTTGGCTAGCTGGCGCATTGCTAAGGTGAAGTGATGTTCCTGCATCAAAATATATCAAAACTCATACCATTATCAATCAAACAAACTTTGTTCCATTACCTAAACCATTGTGCTACCGTAATTCTCTACCGAATGTTCTTCAAGGGTTGACATCGATGACAACCAACCCAATTAATCAACAATATCACCCTTTGGAATTGATGGAAACACTCTAATCCAATACTGAAGTCATGTCATGAAATAATGAAGTCATATAACTCATTCTCTTCATGTGACCATCGCTCCCCCTGGAACCATGCCTCTATGCTCTGCATATGATAAATCTATCCCCCTTTGTCATCAATGGAAAAGATATATTTCCATTTGGGGTTGCTCCCCCTAATTGAAATATCCTTGGGGATACTCCCCCTGACTGAACTCTTCCTAAAAGTGATCTCCTAACCTGAATTGTCCTCTTTATGGTGATTCCTCGTGCAAATATAAGACATATAATATAATCATTCAAAAGCATTCATTTTGGAGTAGAAATTACCCCGAGTTTCTGGTGAAGATACTCAAAGGATTCATGTGGAAGTGGTTTTGTAAATATGTCTACCACTTGTTCTTTTATGCCCAGATACTCAAATTTGATGTTCTTCTCTGCAATTCGTTCCCGTAGAAAGTGATACTTGATTGGAATGTGCTTCATTTTGGAGTGCATCACCGAGTTCTTTGAGATACCGATGGCACTTGTATTTTCACAATAGATTGGAATGGGCTTATCATTCTCAACCTGTATATATGTCAGATTTTGTTTCATCCATAGAACCTGTGTACAACATCTTGCTACTGCAATATACTCTGCTTTGGTTGTAGATAAAGATATTGATGATTGTTTCTTGCTTATCCAAGATACTAAACACTCACCCAAGTAGAACATTTCTCCACTGGCGCTTCATCGATGATCAATGAAACCTTTCTAATATGCATATGTGTAGGCAATAAGTGATAGATCCTTTCCTTTTAGATACCATAATCCAAACTCTTCTATTCCTTTGAGATATATGAAAATCCTCTTCACTTTTAAGACATGTTATTCCTTTGGCACTGCTTGAAATCATGACACATGTCCAACTATGTTAAGGTCCTAACCCGCATGTAGGTAGATCAATGTATTCGAATGTAATAAAGGTCAATATTAATAAGACCTTTCAATAAAATAGAATAAGGTGGATGTAAGAAGACCTAATAGAAGCTTCCACTTCTAGAAGGATCTTCCTCTAGATGCTTCTTTTTAGTATAAATAGGAGTCGAGGGTATGAGAACCCTAGCTTGGATATTATTGTAACAGAGCACTGCTCGACTGGAGGTTGCCCCCTCGAAGAGGCCTGTGAACATTGCTATTTGATTCAAAGTGCTATTTCTGTTGCTATTTCATATATCGTTTCTGTGTATTGTGAAGATTATGCTGGATATTTTACTGTTATTCTTTCATTTCTAGCATTTCATTTATGTTCTGCATATTTTATATATCTGGTATCTTGCAAGTGGTATCAGAGCACTTTCCTTGGCAGAAATTGTGGGTAT
>ML794705.1:89690-142348 GCA_009831015.1 Picea engelmannii
TGATTCAAAGTGCTATTTCTGTTGCTATTTCGTATATCGTTTCTGTGTATTGTGAAGATTATGCTGGATATTTTACTGTTATTCTGTCATTTCTAGCATTTCATTTCTGTTCTGCATATTTTATATATCTGGTATCTTGCAAACTACCTGCATTACATCTGTTCTGGATGTTGTCACATATAGTAAGCTACCAATCATTGACTGTATTACTTTGGTTTGTAGACTTTGAATCATCATCTTTGTTGAACTTTCAACTTGTTTGCATAGGAGTGGTAAATGGTTTTCAATCTTCCATTCCGAACCTCTTTAGCCTTTCTTTGATATACTTAGCTTGAGAAATAAAAATTCCTTGTCTGTTTTGATGTATCTTGATGTAGAGGATGTTGTCTGCACTTCCTTTTCTGAACCTTTCTTGTTGTAGATATTTATCTAGTCTATAGTAGCATGCTTTAGGAGCTTGTTTTAGACCATACAATGCCTTCTTCAATTTGCACATGTATTATGCGTTCTCTGACAACTAAAATCCTTCTGGTTGTTCAATGCATACTTCTTCTTCATCTTATGCTTCTTCTTCGTAAATTTGTTCCATTGATTCATTTTATTCTTCCTTTAATTCTTGTCCACCTATTTCATCAATTGTTACATTGATTCTTTCCAAAACTTTGTTCAACCTCATATTTTAACACTTGTATGCTTTTCTTGTACTTGAGTAACCAACAAGTACTCCTTTTTCCACACGAGAGTCAAACTTTCCCATTTGGCCATCTTCTCTTTTGATGTATCATTTGCTTCCAAATACTCTGAAGTGATTCACATTTGTTGGTCTTCCTTTCCATAGCTCATAGGAATTTTTGTCATTATTGTTTATGAGCATTACTCTATTTTGAATAAGAACTATTGTATGCACTGCATGTGTCCAAAAAATATCTATCAATTTTGAATCCATTAGCATTGTTCAATCCATTTCCTATGTAATTATCATCCATTATGATAATGTTCCTTTGTCTCTGAACCACTCTCTGAACCAATCTATGAATCCATGCTCTCGACCACTGTCATATATCTATCTAAACCTGCTAAGTGTTCTCATGAATCCATCTCTATCTATATTGTCCAAGACTCTACTACACACTATCCATAATGTTGACCCATTTATCACTATATTATTATGATGTATTCACTACTACAACTGATTGTACTTCTGCTAACTGACTGCTCTGGATCTATCTATTCAAACTTTGCAAGCTGCTTGAAGGATGGTTCTTTTGTCTATCACAGCTATCGCGTAGACTCCCTCTGTCTAATATTGATGTTACCTAGGAGTCTATAAGCCGGATGGCTCATAACAATTCCTTCTCTGATGTGTATTCATCATCATCTTCATTGGTAGATTCATCATCTCTCTGAGATCTGACTTCTTTCTTTTTGTTTGTGGATTCATCTTTCACTACAATGCTTGAAAGTAAAATATCTTAAACTTGTTCCTTATTTACCTATCCTTCTTTTCTTTTAGTTGTTTTCCAAACCTTTCTGTATCTGACATATTTCTTTTTCTCTGTATAATTTTCTTCATCTCGTTTTATTGCCAATCTTGCGATCTCTGGGACCTGGTCTTTTTTCACCTATTCTTCATGTTTTCTTATCCATACTTTCTTACATATGATATGAGTGTTCTCTTTCATGGAAGTATCGATCATGCTTCTACAATCACTAGATATGTGTCCATAGTTATGACATTTGTAACATTCAATGTTACGTGGGGCCACATAGGCATTTATTACTTGAACATTTCTTTTATAATCCTTGCAATCTGCAACCTTATGTCCAAAGTTAGTACAATAAAAACAATGACCATAAAATAAATTTTCATACCTGGGAGTGAATGATCTTCTTTGTGGAGTAGTCCTTCTGAATTGTTTCCTTGATTGATCATGATCATGATTGAAACATCTTTGTGGCTTGAACATGGATGGTCTTCTTGAAGATGTATCTTTAATAGTTTTCTTAGATTCTGGTTGACCATGATTCCTTCCTTTGAGTACTTCTACATAGCTCTTTCTATTTTCTTCATTATTCTTTTCTAGAAATCTAGAGTGCTTCTCTTCATTCTCTATAACTGATGCGGATGTTTTTGTCTCTTCAACGTTCTTGTTGAGCTTGATGATTTTACTTTTCAATGTGACAACTTCTTCTTCAAGATTCTCAACCTCTTCTTCTTTGTTCATTATCTGAGACTTCATGACTTCTTATGTTCTTTTCACTTCTTCAAGATGAATTTTTAATGTGATTATTTCTTATTCAAGTCCTCTCTCTTCTTGACCAAACTATGCCTCAAGCTGGTTAGATCATTAGTTATTTTCTTAAGATGATATGCCAATATCTTATCTCTCATTTCTGTTTCTTCCTTCTAAGCTTCTATGTTTGCTTCCAAATATTTCTTTTGATATTCAAGATTTTCTTCAATATTTCTAGCTTCTTCTAGCTGAGTTCTTAAGTTCCCGATGGCTTATTGGGCTTCTTAAAAAATGTGAATACTTTCCTTTTGTTTCATCAATTCTTTCTTGAGTGACTTGTTTTCTTCTCTTAATTCATCTAAATCACTAATAAATTCTTCTTCATAATTGTCTTCCTTTTCAATTAGTTTTTCTGTCTCATTTCCTTCATGGCATTCTATTTCAAGATGTCCATGTTTTTCACAATTAAATCAAAACAACATACCTCTGGTGATTATGTACTCTTCATCTTCTCAATCTGTTTGACATGGTGAACATATTTCTTTTTAATTTGTAGCTACATCTTCTTTGGCATTTTCTGAATCTACGATGGGTGAAGAATATATTTCATGTAACTTATCCCAAAGTTATTTGGCTGATGAACATTTACCAACCTTTTCTCTTACCAAATTAGGTAATCCTTCCCAGATGAAATCCATTTCTATTTTTTTATTCTTCTTCAATTACTTCTTGGCTACAGTCTTTGCCCTTTTTGAACTATCATATCCTATAACAACTGATAGCCAAATATAATATCCCTGTGCCTGTAAAAATACTTTCGTCCTTCTGCTCCACATCTCATACTTAAAACCATTCTGACCATTAAACATTGGTACTCCATTCACAGAATAATCCATGATCTCCTTCCAGTGGTTAAACTATTTCCTGAAGGAACTGACTCTAATACCAATTTTTTTATTACTTAGAGGGGGGGTGAATCAATAATAGAGAAATTCAATCTTTTTTAACCCCAAAATGCAAGTGTTATATCAATGTAGAATTATCATCCAATAAAAAATGAAGAAATGAGCAATCATACACATACACAGTACACCAATGTTTTTACGTGGAAACCCAAACCATGAGAAAACCACAAAATGCTTTTTCTTATATGTATTTAAGAATTACATTCATTGGAAGCACCAAATTCCTTTGTTTTCCAGCTGCAACTGGAAGGATGCTCCAACCCCCTAGTTTCTTAGGCTACAACATGAGGGAAGCTCCAACTCCCCAATTCTCTGGCTACAACCAGAAGGAGGCTACAACCCCCTATGTTCTCCAGCTAGAACCAGAAGGTGGCTACAACCACATATCGTTGCCCCGTCCAACTGCCCTAAAATAGAAGTAGAATGGTGGAACCACTGTTACACTATCAATGTGAGATATACTGTTGTAAACTTGTACCAATTAACTTGTAATCAACCTATAACAATTTGTACCAATAACTTGTTCATGTACCATACATCAACCTATACCATAAACAAATGCATCAACCATGCATCAAATCTGTACAAATAACCTGTCACAATAACCTATCCAAAAAACCTCTAATCAACATGTACCATAAACAAGTGCATCAACCATGCACCAACCTATACCATCAATGAGTGCCTCAACCATGCACCAAATATGTACCAATCATACATCAAATACACATAAACTATGACTCATCATGTTGTACCAACATAATCAATTATACACCTCATGTATGTGCCAAATCATCAACTACTTGTCTCAACCATGTACCCAAGTATGTACCAATCATGCATCAACTACACACCTCATGTATGTGCCAACTCATCAACTACTTGTCTCAACCATGTACCCAACATGTACCTCAACCATATACCAAAGACATACACCAATATAACCATCAAAAGTTATCTAATAATTCATCACTCTATCCATAAACCAAATACCATAAGCCCTTACATCAAACAGTGTGACACAATCTTACTGTTATGTAGCCTCAAGCTAAACCAACAACTTCAACAACACATCACAACCAAAAGACCAATACCCATATGCCAAATACCAACAACAAAATACCAATTGTATCCCTCAACAAATCTGATATATGCAGCAATACTGAACATCCAATACCATCTCAAGAGCTAAACCCTAGCTCACAAAAAATACCTCAAACAATATGTGCCATATCTCTCATAAATAGACCCCAACCATGTTGCTACTACAATTTTTTTGCCGTGATTTTTCTTCCACACTTTTTCTGTCTTGATTTTTCTGCAACACTTTTCCTGCCGCGATTTTTCTGCCACTCTCTTTCTTCTGTGATTTTTCTGCCACACTTTTTCTTCCGCGATTTTTCTGTCGCACTTTTTCTGCTGCAATGTTTCTGCTGTGATGTTTCTGCCATGATTTTTCTGTCGCAATTTTTCTGCTGCACTTTTTCTACCACAGTTTTCTTGCTGCACTTTTTCTACCACACTTTTCCTGCCACACTTTTTTTGTCTTACTTTTTCTGTTGCAATTTTTCTCTATCAATAATACCTGCCCAAATAATCTTTCACAAAAAATAGATATTCAATGATATTCAAGTGTGTTTAAATGAGATAGTCTTTCCTCTTATTTATAATTTCATGTAGCATCCTCAATGGGTTACCTTTTAACCATCTTAACCCACTTTCCTTATTTTAGGGTTAACCCACTTATAACCACTTGTCCACTTAACTTAACCACTTTCCATAATTAGTGAGTTCTCCATTAACTTTATTATTTAAATAGTTTATTTTGCATCCTATTTGACTTATAGTACACTCATCACTTCACTTTATTATTTAATTAATTTCTTCTTTTCAAACACTTTGACTACTTTGACCTTTTGGGGCTTCTAGATGACTCATGAGGGCTCTCCAGCTTCACATGGCCATAACTCTCTAACCGTGAGGAGTTATGTGACGTTCCACATACCACCGAAAATGGAATGACATGTACTATCCATATAGAATAGTATTACTACAAATATATCAAAAATCATACCATTATCAATCAAACAAACTTGGGTCCATTACCCAAAGCATTGTGCTATCAAAATTCACTACCGAACTTTCTTCAAGGGTTGACATCGATGACAACCAACCCAATTAATCAACATTCATGTGAGGTTTATTATACATGTTCATGATTACAAACACTTATATGACACATGACTAGAGAGATATAGATGCTTTGGGTAAAGGATATGTATGAGGATGTATGCACATGGGACAGTTACATTCTGGACAGAGTGACAAGTTACAGGTTGATGTGAAAGAGGTTGCAGAGGGTCAAAAATTTTCATGAGAGAGAAAAACCTAGTTTTTTGAAGAAATACATAGGTTGCATAACAGATAGGTCGCGTACATATGCAGGCTGCAATATAGATAAACATATGCGTGCTTTAGAATAGACAGGTCGCGTATCTGTGGTTTTTGGTTGGTACAAGATCAATTCAAGTACAAGTTGATTATAGGGAAGTGGTATAGGTTGGATACAGGTCAATGGTATAGGTTGGTACAAGTTTATAGTGGTATATCTCACAATGATAGTGTGGCAGTGGTATCTTTCATTTGACACTTATATTTCAGGGTGGAAGGACATGGAAATGATAGGTGGTTGTAGCCTCCTTCTGGTTGTAGCTAGAGAATTGGGGAGTTGTACCTTCCCTCGGGTTGTAGCCTAAAAATATAGGGGGTCATATCCTCCTTCCAGTTGCAGTTGGAGAAAAAAGGAAGTTGGTGCTTCCATTGAAGGTAATTCTTAAAGAAATATAAGAAAAATCATTATGTGGTTTTCTCCCGCATTGGGTTTCCACATAAAAATATTGGTGTAGTGTGGATGTGTATGATTGTTCATTTGTTCATAGTTTATTTACTCTGCACTTATTGGATGATAATGCTATATTGATCACAAAGATAAATAACACTTGCATATTGTGGTTAAAAAGTATTAAATTTCTCTATTACCGATTCACCCTCCGTCTCAGTAATCCAACAAAAACCTGGTCATCTATAGTCGTAGTGTCCTTGTCACTATGTGGCATAAATTATGGGTAGTATGCATCTCTAAATTTATTAAAAAACTTGTTCAAAGAAGGGAGATGTACCTTAGTTCCTATGATTGTCTCTGTATCTTTGTAAAATAGTGGCTGGCTAAAAACCTTTTTTAATGGGATTCAAATTACTGGTTCCACCTTTGACACTTGTTCTACTCCTTCTGTGGACATGGGGGGTTGATGTCTCTCCTAGTTGGGAACCTTTTCCTTTTGGAGTATTTGGATATTCATGAGAAACACTTCTTCGAGATGAAATCTTCCTATACAATGAATAGTTATCAGGACATAATGCATCATTTACAGTTTCAACATAAAACAACAATTAATTATGATGAACATGTACCTGGTTAAAATTTTAGAAACAAAACTATGATGCTTACCAGACTTGAAAATGTGAAAAATGAGGGTGGAAAAACACAGTCACACAAATGAGCTTTTAACGCACAAACATTCACTACAAAATCTATTCTCAAGAAATCAATAGAAAAATAATGAAATGAGCTTGATTAAGAACATATGTATGATCTCTTTATAGTCAAATCTAACATTAATTCTCAATAATATAGTTGGATTTTACAAATATTTAAGTTTAAATGCATTCACTAACTTGCCACGCCCGAATTCAAATACTTCTAGCGAGTGAAGGCATGGATTTATGTGTTTTTTAGATTATTGACAGTTTCAAAACCCATTTCTTTGGTGTGCTTTATTCTAGAGCATCAATAATTGGTAAATCAAGACCATTGATGTTTTCTAGAAATTTTTCTACTCATGTTTTGTACTGTTCCCAACGAAAAAACTCCAAAAATACCTTCTTTATCATCGACACATTGTATTAAGATTTGAATGTTGACATGGAATTACACATGGATCTATATGATGATGTGGTAGCATACATGTTGAGTGATGTGTCAGAGTAAAGTAAAAAAGATGACATGGAAAGGTATGGATTGGACACATGGTGTTATCTCCAAATAAAAAAAATACCTTTTTATTCTTGTCTTAGGTGATTTTTTTAGTTTTAGTTTCATGAGTCATTCAATAAAGTGTGCCCTTCATGAGTCTAGTAAGCAATGTGAGTCATGTCACATAAGGTAAAAAATGACTAAGTGGTTGTCATGGTCATTGTCCTAGATCATTATGGGTCAAAAGATAAGTCATTTATCTCATATTGATGAGTCATGGGTCATATAAGTCGATTTTTGTCTTTTTTAAAGCCATCATATGTTTCTCAAATCATGATTTGACCTTTATCTATCATTCCCCTTCATGATTACGAGTTTGTAGCACATCTTTGTACTTTTTTACTAGAGGCGCTACCAACCCAGCCTTTGTTGTCAGCACAAAGCATGATTTCAGCGTATGGCGCGCTACAAATTTGGAGGGAAAAGCTTTGTTTTAAATTTCGAATTTTTGCAAGAGAAAAGTTATTAAAAGGAGGTATGATCGAGTTATTTTGACCATCATCAAAGAATAGAGGGTATATTCCAAATTTGTAGCTCGCCATCAAAGGAGTTTAAAGGTTTTCATACATTCAATAAGATCTTCTTCATTGGGGTTTTTTCTCACCATTTCTTGTGCAGAAACAATTATAGCAGGTTCTCATTTCTCTCATGGCACCAAGGAAGGACCCCATTCCCAGGAAACGGTCAGACAACCTGGTCAAATTCGAGCCTACATACACTTCCTTAATTGAGCAATATCCTAACCATGCTAACTCCTTCAAACGCATGGGATGCTGGAGATTTTGCCAAAAGCTGCAAGGATACCATCTGGAGGTATCAAGGGACTTTGTGAAGAATTAAAAGGGTGGCAAGACAAAATTTGGTCCCTTGGAAATCCATGTGAAAAAATATATGATTGTAGAAATAACAAAGATCCCTAGGACAGGGGAACAATGGTTCAAAGAAAAGATAATTGAAAAGGAATACTGGTGCCAAGATATGCTCAGACCTAGACATAGAGGAGCTGATCTAGTGAAGGATGTCCCTAGAAAATGGCTAATAAAGGAGTATGACAAGATGTTATTCATCATTCATAGGTTTTTCACATGTGAAGGAAGATCCTTCTCCATTTCACTGGTAAGAAAGAGATATACTTATCCTTTTTCCTCTTCAAGAGCTTGCAAAGAATGATTTCATTTGCACAAAGAAAACCTGATAAGGTACAAAAGTCTATCTTCCACCATGCATAATAAAACTTATAGTTTTTGAACAATTGAAAAAGGAAGGGAAGGATTGGCCCACCTTCTTATTTGTATCAAACTACCACATTGATTTTCCTCCTTCTCCTCTTAAATAAAAAACCTCTAAGAAGAAGATTGCAACACCTTCTATTAACTCCTCTATCCCATCATCTGAGATACCGCCTCTTATTGACCCTTATTGTCCCTCATTTGAAGTAACACAAGATTCTAGTCCTTCTGCTCTTACACCTGAAATAGCTCAGCCTTCTGGTTCTACTATCCCCCCTACATATGAAAAACATGAACCTTTTCAAGACCTTATTCCTTCAAAACCCTCTCTTGCTGAATTGTATAGAAGAAATAAAATAAAAGGAAAGGCCCAAGAAACTGTTATTGAAGAACAAGCATAACCTCTTATAGAGCTTCCTCAGAAGGAAATTGAAAACAATCCTCCAATTATCCAAGCTAAAACTGACACACCAGATCTCATAAGATCCTCAAGGAGGAAGCTTTTTTTCGCTGAGGAGTCTATTCCAAGCAGTGATATGGTAAATCCTAGTGCTAAGTTGTCAAAATTTAAAGCTTCCCCTCTTGAAAGGGAAGCATTGGAAACCATAGTTCAATTGAGAGAATCTCCACCAGAGCCAGCTTTAGAAGCAGAGAAGGGACCTAGAGAGAGTTGGGCTATATTGTTCAAGGAGGTATATGGCCAACTTAAAGAGGTCCATGAAAAGAATCAGAAGTTACATCAAGAAAATTTCACACTTGGTAGACAACTCTCAAGCCAAATAAATGAACTTGCAGGAGAATTTAATCAGTTGAAGAAGAACAATTGAAGAAAGAGGGTTTAGAGGAAGAAATTGGTCAATATATATAAACAAAACCTTAGTCTAAGAGAAGAGAACAGGAAGCTAACATAACACTTATACTTGGCCAAAAATATGCTTAGTAAGAAGAATTTGGCTATGTTCTTGAAGGAGATTACCACTTCTAGTTCTCCCAAGCTTGATGATTAATTCAAAATGTTTTAAGATTTTGTGTGAATGATGATAAATAATGAGTTTATTTTTTATGCTATTCTAAGGGGGACACGTATGGTATAGATATTGAGATGAAGCCTGAGTAGTCTCAATAGGATCAGTAATCGACAATGATATGTTTTTTTTTAAGACAAGTTTTCATTTACAAAAAAATTTAGCCACAAATTTTGAGGCTTTCAGGGCTACATAGGTTATATCATAAATTATCAAGCCTAAATCAACTTCTTACTGTAAGACATTTTGGAAATATATTGAAATAGAAGTTTATTTCCTGTATATTGTTCAGACTTCCATCTTCTGTCTTTTCTATGCTCGTGAGTGAATGTTATATTCCTTTATCTATGTTTATCTAATGTTAGATAACTTCAATCTTGTTTCTTCATTGATATAATAGACTCACACGTGTATTTCCTTATTATATATGGCCATTCATATATTCTCTATGTGTTTGTGTTTCTGCAAGTATGATAAGCATTCTCCATATGTTCACATATTGATAAAACTTTCTGAGAAATTATAGTTGAAAGGCTTTTATGTTTGAGTATATCCATGTGTGTTTTGAGTGAAAGAGAGAATATCAAGTCATCCAACTTGATCCAATTTAATACATATTTAAGCATTTTGATAAGTTACCAGGCTCTCTTGAGCTGCAACCTAAAGACACTCATGGAGAGATAACAAATTGGTGTTGTTTTCGGGGAAAGGATTGTGAAGAAAGATTCCCTGGGAGATGACATATTCCCAACTTTTATGATAGAAAAAGGTTGGGAATCATTAGTTTGGTTGTAATATTCTATCTGGCAAATCCATTGGTGAATTGTGGCTCCTAAGAAGGCACATACTCGAGCAAATTCTCAGTAACCACTAATTGATCCAGTGTCTGATCCTAAGAGGATCATCAAAGAGGGAAAGGCATTATAGAAGGGATCTTCCAATTCAGGTATATCCATAAATCCCTTTGCGTATTTTCCAGAAAATCCATTAATAAAACCAACAATTTTTGAAGCTATAAGTTTAGAAATTGATAGTGAAAAGATAGTTTCAGAAGTTCAGGGATCCTCTGATCTAACTCAAGAAGATAGTTCACATTTTGTTGTAGAAGACATTTTCTCATCCTCTGCAGAATCTTCTCAATCTGAAACTGAACCCAATTCAACCTTTATTCATACAAATATGCCTGCAGTTGAACTTGTCTTACATGAATTGTCTATGAAAGGAGAAGAAAACCTTGCCAAGCTATTGTCTGAATTTTATAGATATTCTTATTTTCCATCTTCCATTGCAATTGCAAAAATACCTTCTCCTCTCATTACGTCACCCTCATCTTCAATATCAGCCTCATCTCAATCCCTTCTAATCCAAACTTCCAGTGCATCTACATCTATTGTTATCATGGCAGCAACACCTCAAAATCACACTAATATGAAAAGAATAGAGCTGCTAGATATGCCCCTTTAGTATTTCCTAATCCTCTAAATGAAATGCCTACTGGAGACCATCAAAATTATATGCCAAAATTTTCAGGGGTAGAAAAGGTCACAACTAAAGAACATCTTGAATTTTTTTATAGTTATGTTGATAACTTAAATATCACATATGAAGATGTATGGATGAGAGTGTTTGTGCAAATCTTAGATGGAGAGGCTAGGAGGTGGTTTAGAGAATTAACCCCAGGATCTATCACAGGAATTGAAGTTTTTGATGATCCTTTCTTAAAACAATGGGGGGATAAGAAATACTTTTTGTACTGCATTACAGATTTTGGGAACTTGAGAAGGGAGAGTGGTCAATTAGTGCCAGACTTCACCAATAAATTTAATAGAATGTATAGTAAAATCCCAGCTAAAATCAAGCCTACTGCTACCTCTGCAAAGATCACATATGATAATGATTTTGTTGTTTAATTTTGTTTGTTGTTGAGAGAAAGGAGGTCTGTTACATTATTTGATATGCAGGATGCAACACTTGAAGTGGAATCTAATATCCTGGCTACAGAAAAGTTGAAAGGTAGAGAGAGGAGAAAACAAAAGGGAGAATCCTCATCATCAAGTGTTGATACTAACATTGAGAAGATGGTTAAGATGATTGAGTCTTTGGCTTCAGAATTGTCCAAGATGAATCTTGAGAACAAGAAACCTACAAAAGGTAGAGAGCCTAATACTTTCATTCCTCGAAATCCAAATCCATATAAGATAAATAATGAGAAACAACAGATTTTACAGAGGAATATAAATGCAAATGAAGATCAGAATATAAAAGCCCCTTTTCAGAACAGATTAATGGAGGAGGAGCAACATGAAGAAGATGATGAGATCCATTGTTTGGGAGACAAAGGGGATGATTCTTTCTTGACATAGGCTGCCTATGAAGAATATTTTCTTAGTCAACAAGCTAATCAAGATTCAAATGAGGAATCTATTTGTCAAACTGATGGTCAAAATAGATATAATATGAGATCTAAATAGAGTAATGGTAAGAAAGATGAACAATATCCTCCCAAGAGATTTGTTTCCCCTGCAAAAAAAAAAACAAGAAAAGATAAAGCTCAAGCCAAAAATCAAGTACTTCTTAAATATCATGTGCAAGAGGTAAGGAACCCTGACAGAGTCCCTTTCTCTTTTAGTTTTGAATCAGAAATTCAGAAGGTTAAAATCCCCATACCACTCATGGAATTAATGAAGAATGATGCCTTCAAACAAACCATCCTCAAAGCCCTTGAGCTTAAACCCATGCCAACTATTGTTGATGTTGTAAATCTCCAAGATGACAATCCTAGCATTGTCCTTAGTCCAATGGTTGAAGAGCGTGAACAAACCTCTCCACCATTCTATGTTTCCTTGAACATCCATGACAAAATTCTACATAGTTGTCTTCTAGATACAGGATCCTCTCATAACCTCATGCCAAAAGTAGTTATGTATGATTTGGGTTTAGAGATTACCAAGTCTTATCGTGATTTATTTTCATTTGACTCTAGGAAGGTTAAGTTCCTTGGTTTGATAAAATATTTATCTCAGTTACCAATGAGAAGCATGGTAATGGACATTGTGGTAGCTGATGTGCCACCCAAATTTGGAATGCTCTTGTCTAGAGAATGGATAAAGAGGCTAGGGGAACCTTGAAAAATGACCTTTCTTATGAAATTGTCCCGGTTTTTGGAGGAGAACAAAGGATATTGTATAGGGAAGCTCAATTGGCTTATATAATCAGTGATGAGAAGGAGCCTAATAATCATCCCATATACTTAGTTGATACAGGTTTGGGTGTTAAAGAAATATTTGCGTCACCCTATGCAACCTTGCAGAGAGGGCCTTACTCCATTTCCCTATGCAGACTCACTTTCCCTGATTGATAAATCCAGAGACAAAAATGTTAATTTTTTCCACTTCTATGCATCTTCCACCCTATATAGCAAGCGTATACGCAGGCTTCTCCATTACAGCCTGCGTACATCAAGATTTGTGCCAGAAAATCAAGATTTAATGTCAGGCTTCCATTTCACAACAGGATATCTCTGATCCTTGGCCTTCTATATACTAGAAATGTTCTGACTCGGCTCTTCAGTTGCATTTTGAAGGCTATAAAGAAGCCAATTCTGAGCTATGGAAAAGGAGAGAGATTTCAACTTTGAGAGAAAAGTTACTCTGGAGAAATTATTTACTTCATATTGAGTCTCCATCCCTTTGTCCTTTAAGTTTGAACACAGTGTTCAGCCCCCAATCTCTTCCCTTATCGATGGAGAGCCTCATTGTCTCCCTTCTATGAGCTTGCCTTTGGTGGAGGATTGAAGTGGTGGAGGCCGAACTAGAAGGAACTTGGTTTTTCGGTTCTGAACCATGTCGAAAAGGAAGTCTGTAATATTTTCACTTATTTTGATCATTTATTAATAGAAATACTCTCTTCCCGTCCAATTGATATCTTGCAAATATATGAGTTATTATCCATGGGCATGTTTGTTTTGTATAATAATGGATTATGATATCTAATGTGCTAACGTTTTATATTATCACTATATGATTTCTTTGCTTGTTTGTTGAGAACTTGTTGCAGGTATAAAGCTTTGGGTCAAAATGCTCAATGGTGGACATCTTCAAACATTTGAACGAGGTAGGTCCTTTTCTTATCTCGCTTGCACATTGGTTTCTATAGCATGTTTATGGGAAATAGTTGATTTTTGCATTCATATCTGTCTGTTGTGGTTTACCCTAGACATAGAGATATTTTCCTCGTAATAGAATTGGCGACCATACTGGGGATGAATCTTCTTTCTTAGGGTTTGAAGTACTTTTCTCCTTAGATTTCTCTCATTTCTATTGTGGTTCTTCTCGTAACATTGCTTGACAACTCTTGTTCACTATGGGTCTAATTTTTCATCCTTTCTCCCTTTTTCGGCTTTGTTTCAAAGCATATACGTGACTTTTTCCTTGACAATCACGTATACACACAGGCTGTCTCACTGCAAGCTACGTATACACGCTCTGTTTTTCCAAACAATCACATACACCTTTTTTCCTTGCTTGTTTTCTTGGTTTGGTGTTTGTTGGGTGGTATTTGATGCTTGCTGAGCCTTCTTAGGTCTCTTTAGTGCCTATTGAGTGCCTATGGGATGATAGGAAACCCTCTTTTGGTTGAATTTCTAGGTGAAGTCTTTCTCTTCATTTTTTCATTTTTATTGTCCTTATACATTGGTCTAGGTGTTTTGTTGCTTGATATCCTACTTGAGTTATCTCTCTTTTATACACGGTAGAGATATATATCAATTTACTTTTCATTCCATGCATTTTCAATTTCGATATATTGAAAATACAAAAAAATAGGCATTTTGCATTGCTTGGCATTTTTGTCTTTGAATCTCTGTTGGTGCAATTATTTGCATAATATATTACCAAAAGTAAATTATCAACAAAGGTTCTTAATCAATAGATTTGATGCACTATATGTGCTGATAATAGATAGGTTCCTATGTCTGATGAGAATAGCTCAATCAAGAAAACCATCTAAAACCAATAGTTTGTTTTCACACTTCAAAGATAACACTCTTCACACAATTCAGAAATTAGAAAGCAAAACTCATAAACAAGAATATGATCTAAAGTTCTTGCTTAGGTGATGGACCTGTTCATTGATGACTCATGAAAGGAAAATATGAACTTTGATTCTATCTCCTAGAGAAACTAAACTAACATCAATTAACACTCTGTTTTAGGATATCTAAATGCTTCACACAACTTCAAACTTAGAAGAGAAAACTGATAACAAAACTTCTCAAGAAAATAGTGAATCAAAAGGTTCTTCCTTAGGTTACAAGTATGTTCATTATGGGTTCATGAAACAAAAAGATGAACTCATATCTTGTTCCCTCTAGCAATTGAAAACAATAATCAACAATTCACTCTTAGACAAAAAAAATCATAACTCTATTGACTCCAATCAAACTTGTGTAGTACATAAAATAGTCAATATAATTGAGAGGATTCATTATATGGTGCATGAAGGTGAGATATGAAGTCTGATCTCATTTCCTATAACATCTCACTTCAAAATTGTGAGAAATTCTTATCTAATTCTGCACACTCTTCAAAATCAATTGATGCATCACAAACATAAATTTATTACAATCTTACAATCTTGCAATTCTGGAAAATTACTTCATTTCTACACAGGAAACATAAGTCTTAATGAGATGTTCCATTTGATGGCTTATGTAATGCGAATTATGGACTCCCAACTGTTCTTGTACTACCACACTTTGCAATCAATTCTAATAGTGAAATAAAAAATGAAATCAAAACAACAAGTACAGAAAATAGAAATCTATACTAATAATTTACAATGAGCTTACCAAGATGGATCGTGGGCCCTTGACAATGCCAACATGGAAGATTTTATATCAGCGGATTCTAAATTATAAGAGACACATAGGATCATTGAAATTCAAACTTCCATTGATCTTCAACAAATAAATTTAAAAAAAGAGTTGGTTCAAAAATCCAGTTTGTAGCATACTAATTCCTCTCCTTTGGCTTAGAGACATCACTCAATTTATATGATTTTTACATTACAAATTTGGATCTAGAAAATCCAATCCAAATCAAAACCATTTTCCATCAATGGAGGTTGAGGACAACCATTTATCTAATCAAGGAAATGCATTTCCCATGAATCTGGGCATGATCTTAGAATTTCTGGAAAATTGGCAAATATTTATGATGGATCGTTCCCCTTAAGATGGAGGTACACACGTGTAATATATTGAGATTCCAAATCACGATTTCGTAGGAAAACACAATTATGGACAAAACCCATGTCCCCAAATTTTGAGATTCAATGTTATCTGCCCAAAATTCAAGGTGAAAATCTAGTACCAGAATGTTGGTACCAGAATCCTGTAGATAGGGTTTTAGTACCGGATTAGAACAGTCGTAGCCACGAGTACCAGATTAGGTGCACAAATTGGTACCATAATAGCACAAAAAATGATGGTATCGGATTAGGCACCCAAGCAGTACCAGATCAATTCTTCTTAAGAGTCAAACGATTAGGATCATGAAAAGACAAACATTTAATCGAATTAACTCAAGAAAAACTAAACAAATCATGCCTTAATCATAAGTTACCTCTCTATGCATATGGAAAATCTCATCAAGTGTATTTTTGGAGGAAACAGTCAATTATATATACATATCATAGGTAAAATAGGCTCAGATAGAGAGTAATATAGGGTAATAAAGGTGTCAAAATGGAGACTCAAGATTCCCCCATGCTTAAGTCATTGCATGTCCTCATGCAACGATGATCTTCAAAATTTCAAAATTGATGGTACTCCTCACTCGATCAAGCATTCCTCGACTTTCCATCGTTCTTCATCTCCTAATTTCCTTCAATACAATATAAACTTCCTGGCCTATGCTTCACGCTTCTTACCCATGGCAAAGTAGTTATGACAAAAAAGTGGAGTCATGAGTAATAGATTAGATCTGTTAGTGATTTGATGTTAAGTCTTATCTAATCTGTTATGGATCATAGTTAGGAGAAAGGGCTGGATGTGTCTCTAATATGATTATAGGATAGTGTCCAAGAGTTTTCATAATGACTTTGACTAATATGCCCCCCTAGCTATATTACCTTTAAAAAGTGATGTAACCATAGTTTAGATCTCATTTGAAGAGAGGAACACATAAAAGAATACATTCCAAAATGATTAACTCGTTTCTTATCCAAGTTTTTAGATATTAAGCTCTTCTTGCTTAGGTAAGGTGAATTACACATACTGAGGGTCCCACTTCTCATGCAAACTTATTCATTTTAAATATAGAACTCTAAAGTGGATACTTGAAGGTTCTTAAGAACATCATCCAAAATACATAAAGTTCATCTCCTAGCCTTGATTTGATAATTCTTCAGAATGAGACCCAAGGGTTTTTGTTCAATTTTCGGTGTGCCACTTTATGTTTTTCAACTCCCTTTACCTGGCATAGCTCCGCTGCCAGCAGGCCTGTTCAGTACCCCGACGAGTTTACCTTAGTACCATACAAGCATGGCCACACTGCCAGCAGACCTGTTCAGTACCCCGATGGGTTTACTTGTACTTCCTGATACTTCCTTTTTATTATATTACTCAAAAGATTTAGAATGATGTATACTGTTCACTGACATATTTAGAGTATAAGGAAGGCAGGTGGCACGAGAGTGTTTTAGAGTTATTAGGCACATAATTAACTGCTTGCAATTATCCCAAGGGTGACATCATCCACATTAGACTTAAATCTTAGCTATTCAATGTATAATGGAATTTCTCAGATAATGAATAAGAGGTCCCTCTAGTTAATTCTATTAGAGTTCTCATGAAATTTCATTGAGGTTTTGCAAGGTCGGTCCACCACATGAGGTTTTCATCAATACCTCTAAAGAGAAACTTGGATAAGAACTTGTTGAATCAACTAGGTTAGTATTAGACATAATGGTGTCACCACTTTTCAATGGATATTTCAATTAACAATCACTTTTTCAAAATGATGAGGTAATAAGACAAGTTCACCCATTAACATATAGAGCTAAATGTGGAAATGTCTTCTTAAAGGATAGAAAGGATGATTCATTTAGGGGTGAGTGTAGAAATGGAGGAGGAAGATGTACATGAGAGTAAAGAACAATTCAAAACAAGACTTAAATGATCCTTGATAGAAAGAACATGAAAATATTAGCCCATACCTCCAATTACCTAAAGTGAAAACAATGTTAAACACATGACAAAGATCATATCCCTTTAGCATCGGTACCATATTGGTAATTGGTATCAGAACATGTTTCTGCAGTGCCGTAATGGATAGTAATGGAATAGGACAGTACCATAACAGAGGAATACTAGAACAAAGCGACAGGATGAATGATTTCTATACGAGGAGACGTATACGAGGGCTTGCAAAATTCCATGGTAGGGAGCGTGCAATAATTGAGAGTAACCATATGTTTACTGCATAATTAGTCTAATTTATTTAATAAAACGAAAAATGTTGAATTTATATGTCCTAGTACTTAAATTGAGCAACAAAACTTGAATATATGATTAGAGATACCAACACCTTATTACTACTACCAGATCACCTGAGTACCAGATGAGCGCAGGGTTGTGGTTTAGTACCAGAATAATGCAGAGTTGTGGTTCAGTATCGGCATAGCATAGACCTCCTCCTTTGGTACTGGATGAGAAAACAAGCGACTGTCAGTACCGGATGAGCACATGAATGTTGTTTAGTACCATATGAATGTAGGCTTTCTCCTTTGGTACCGGACAAGCATAGAGATGACCATTAGTACCATAATAGCGCATAACTCTTCCTTTGGTACTGGATGAGCACATAGGAAAACATTGTATTCTGGTACTCGAAGAGGTTTTGACACAGTACCTGGTGGTGATGCTCTATAAACTGGAAATTTTGTAGGTTGCACCTTGTAGAAGTAGCTGGTGTCTTTTGGTGTTCTGGAAGAGGACCTGTGATCTGATTCAAATGAAAATCCATGTAGATGGAACAAATACCAACAATAGATGCATGAACTCTGATTTTGCATCAGAATAATGAAAAATAATTTGGTGACCGGGCTCCAAGCTCTATGAAAAGAGGGTATTCTATAATTGGATGACCATATGTTGATATTTAGAACCATCCTCTTTTGGAACTAGGCTGACCACTGCTCTTGTTGGCACTTCCTCTTTATTACAAAAATAATAATCCTAACCATCATTGTCTCAACAATCACTCCCCTATGCTTGAGGTTTTTCATGGCCTCTTGAAAAAAATGTAAGATGCTAAAAAAAGGGTTGCTCAGAGGGTTTTGAACATCTGCTAAAAACAAGCCAATATCAATAATTAAAACTTGATTTTTATTCATGCTTAAAAACATAAAATTTAGGGAAAATGTCAAAAGTTAAATTATTAGCTATGGATAAAATAGTTTGGAATTAACATTCAATTTCAAATTCTATTAAAAATATCACTTAATTAATCATCCCTATGAAATAGTGGTCTTAAAATAGATACGTAATGATAAAGCACGAATGCATCATTTTTAACAACTTAAGGAAAAAGAAGAAATTTGAAGAAATATGTCATGAAGCACTCCCTTAAGTGTTATCTTCTGTTAACAAGGATGCCTTCTCTTCTTTTTAATCCCTTCTTGTATTATGTTTGCATTCGGAGAATGAAGATATTCCCTTCTCATAAGATTCCAAACAAAATTATCATAACTTTTAAAAAGAAATATATGATAGGAACAAAAGATCTTAAACCAATTTTTTTATTAGCTTTTGACATTCCCATCTATGAAAAACATGAAAGATATGTTGCATTCTACTTATGTGCAACATTTATTTATTTATTTACCTATCCTATGCTAATTGAACAAAAGAAAATGTCCTTCAAGTATAAGAATACTTCCAGTGAAGCCATGTGTGTAACAGGGTTAGAAATATATCCATACTCAGTTTTAAAAGATAAAATTTAATGCATACCAGAGTATGAAGGACCAACTGCTTTGATGATGAGATCAAGCAATAATGAAAAATAAAATACTAGTGTGACCTAATAACTAATTGAAACCATCTTTCTATAGGATCAAGATATTCTCATTTCTCTTCTTTGTTTAGGTCACACAACATGTCCTCCTTTTCCATGCTATGTAGATTATCTTCTTCAAGATGATTGGTATTTAGAGTACATACAGGATCTACTGAGAGGCATGCTAAGAACTCCTTAATCTCAGGTTCCAATGGTTTCTCTCCATTGAATTCTATCCATGATTCTTGAGTCTCCTCAAAAAATTGACAATAGGAATCCGAAGGGACTTCTAAATCTTCTTATGGACAGATAACTAAATTATTGAATGTTGTCAAGATATGATCTTCTTGAGAGGTAGATATCCCAGTTTCTGTTAGGATGTGAGAAATTTCTTAGAGGGACATTCTTCAAGATCTTGATCATCCTTGAATTAAACTATTTGGTTGTTGATCCCTGTCTCACAACACAAATTAATACTTGAGGGTTCTTACAACACCCCAAAAATGATTTATCATCAAAGATCTGAATTTTAAAACTATTTGCAAAGATAAAACACACCAAACTTGAACTCCTTGTGTTATCGGGACCCTATTTTCACCAGGTTATCAGTTCACACAAGTTATCTCATCATAAATAAAACTAAATTTGCATAAATAAAAACATACTTGCATCAAAAGAAGAGAGGACAACCTAACTTTGGAGAAACCCCACCAAAGTGGATGCATGGGCTCTTCCCTCATGTCTTACCATATTCTCTCTACCCTTAGGTCATCCATAAAACGAATCCAAAACCATTAAAGAAATCTGATTCAAATAATACCCATTACCGTTTACAACTCCCCGACAACGATGCCAAAATGTTGGTGCAATTATTTGCATAATTTATTACCAAACATAAATCATCAACCGGGATTCGTAATCAGTAGATTTGATGCACTATATGTGTCAATAACAGATAGGTTCCTATGTCTCATGAGTATAGCTCAATCAATCAAACCATCTAAAACCAATACTTTGTTTTCCCACTTCAAAGATAACACTCTTCACACAATTCAGAAATTAGAAAGAAAAACTCATAAACAAGCATATGATTTAAATTTCTTGCTTAGGTGATGGACCTATTCATTGATGGCTCATAAAAGAAAAATATGAACTTTTATTATATCTCCTAGAGCAACTAAAGTAACAACAATTAACACTTTGTTCTAGGATATCTAAATGCTTCACACAACTTCAAACTTAGAAGAGAAAACTGATAACAAAACTTCTCAAGCAAACAATGAATCAAAAGGTTCTTCCTTAGGTGACAATTCTATTCATTAGGGGCTCATGAAACGAAGAGATGAACTCGGATATTTTTTCCTGTACCAGTTGAAAACAATAATCAACAATTCACTCTTAGACAAAAAACAATCATAACTGTATTTACTCCAATCAAATCTGTGTAGTACAAAAAATAGTCAATATAATCGAGAGGCTTAGTTATATGGTGCATGAAGGTGAGAGATGAAGTCTGATCTCATTTCCTATAACAACTCACTTCAAACTTGCAAGAAATTCTTATCTAATTATGCACACTCCTCAAAATCAATTGATGCATCGCAAACATAAATTTAATACAATCTTGCAATTCTAGAAAATTACTTCATTTCTACAAAGGAAACATAAGTCTTAATGAGATGTTCCATTTGATGGCGTATGTAATGTGAATGATGTATTCCCAACTGTTCCTGTACTTCCACACTTTTCAATCAATTCTAATAGTGAAATAAAAAATTAAATCAAAACAAGAAGTACAGAAAATAGAAATCTATACTAATAATTTACAATGAGCTTACCAAGCTAGATTGGTGGCCCTTGATGATGCCAACATGGAAGCTTTTATATCAGAAGATGCTAAATGATAAGAGACACACAGGATCATTGAATTCAAACTTCCATTGATCTTCAACAAATACATTTACAAAAAGAGTTGGTTCAGAAATCCAATTTGCAGCATACTAATTCCTCTCCTTTGGCTTAGAGCCATCACTCAATTTATATGATTTTTACATTACAAATTTGGATCTAGACAATTCAATCCAAATAAAAATCATTTTCCATCAATGGAGGTTGAGTAAAACCATTTAGATAATCAAGGAAATGCATTTCCCACGAATCTGGGCATGATCTTAGAATTTCTGGAAAATTGGCAAAGCTTTAGGATGGATCGTTCCCCCTGAGATGGAGGTCCACATGTGTGTGATATGGAGATTCTGGCCCACGATTCCACATGAAAACATAGTTCTAGACAAAACCCATGTCCCCACATTTTTAGATTCAACGTTATCTTCCCGGAAATCGAGGTGAAAATCCAGCACATGAATGCTGGTACCAGAATCCTATAGATAGGGCTTTAGTATCGGATTAGCACAGTCGTAACCATGAGTACCGGATTAGGCACACGACTTGGTACAGGAATATCATAGAGCATGATGGTACCAGATTAGGAATCCATGCAGTACCAGATCAATGATTCTTAAGAGACAAACAATTAGGATCATGAAAAATCAAACATTTAATCGAATTAACTCAAGAAAAACTAAACAAATCATGCCTTAATCATAAGTTACCTCTCTATGCATATGGAAAAGGTCATCAAGTGTATTTGTGGAGGAAAAAATCAGTTATATATACATAACATAGGTAAAATAGGCTTAGATAGAGGGTAATATAGTGTAATAAAGGTGTCAAAATGGAGACTCAACAATCTCTATCATTAGCTTAGTGCATATAGTGAAAGATTTCATCTTTACTTCTGAATTTAAGATTTGAATTTGAAAATTGCATCGTTTTTAGGAGCATATCATTCATCGAAAGTTAAAGTTAGGACTTTGCATTACTTTCATATTTAATTTTATTGCAGAGTCATAACACCATGATTTTCATTACCATAGATTTTTGAGTAAACACAGCCATAAAATCAACGCTATAATTTAAAATTTATTAGTAACGATTTTATTTTCTAGGGCGCACAAACTAGCCTAGGATTTAGTGCCTTGGAATAGGATTTTGTGAGTAAACTTCTCCAAGGCAATTAAATCAACATATGTGTCTGAGTCAGGGAGTGGATAAATCCATTGTATAATTGGTAAGATCAGGAGGCTCCACTCACACCGAAGTTAATCACGAGGTTGTGTGAAGTTGGTTGAAGGGATATCCCCTCGATACCTTTCTAGCGTCAGAGATATTTCTGGGGATCTATTCGTATCTGGGGATCTTGTTAGTTCCTTTACCTCCGTGAGAGGCGGTGATTTCAAGGTTTCAGGCTTTGCTACCCTGCTCATATGGTGGACTTGACTTACAACTGGTCGCCTGTGCATTGATTATACAGTGGTTTATTAGTTTCTTGACTTAGGTGTCTCATAGGTTACTTGCAGGGGTTATTTTGTAGGTACTCTGGGTCAGATAAGGGTCGAACAACACACAACCTTTATGGAGGATTACCTCTCCGGGGGGGACTGACCGACTGGTTGTTATTCCCACGAGAGCCCTTATAACTAATTATGTTACCTTCGATCTTTAGCAGGGAGTCTCAGGCCCCTCTTGGGCAAGACATACCTTCTTTAGGGAGGGAGGCCACTCAACCACTTTACCCCATTTGCATGCATATTGGTCGTCTGAATTTTGGTGTGCTTTTTTATTACTAGTTGGCCTTAAGAGTCTATACTGAGTCCTCATTATGGAAAGTGGAGTCCCTTTGTCTCCCTCGTTTACTGTTTCTTACCCCATGATGCCTACTCAATTCATGGGGATGAATCGTCTTGATTCTTATAATAGTATGCAGAACTTTGGTACTTAGTCCACACCTTGGGTCTCTAATCATTCTCCCGTTGATATTCCTTCACCTTTTCAATCCTCTCCCTGGTCCACTTATGGGAATCCTAGCATTGGATCCAGGGGCACCATGGCCCGAATGCCTACGTCTTCGTTTGATATGAGTCATGTCCCTCAACCTTCCTTTACGACGGGAGGTTGGAACCTCCCCTCTTACAGATCCAATTCTGTTTATGCTCTTTCAGGAGCCAATACTCAGATGGGTGATTATTCTACTTACCACACTCCATCCATGTATCCCCCATCTATCATGTCGATTCCTTTGAACAATTTTTACATGAAGAGTCCTCATGTATCCTTGGGTGTTTCATATGGGGAGAATCAAATTTACGGTTTGGGCTACCCACTTCACGGGACCCATTAACAAGGGGGCAACATATATCCTCACTCGAATAGTCCTTATCATACTTCCGTCTCTCCGTAGACTATAATGATGATGCCCATTCATACTTCTTTGAATCAATTAAACGAAGGATATTGCTTTCCGGATAGGGATAGGGGGTAAACCAGGACCCTTCCTGGCCTGCAATGTTTCAAAGTCAATATTTCCCTGGACCTTGGCATCAAATGCCACAACTCACTGCTAGTCTAGTCACTGTTAGTCACACTGGAGCTCCATCACCAACCTCTGCCAGTCATGTTAAAGATGGGTCAACAACTTCTACAGGTTATGTTGACAACCCATACCCGACCGCTACTAGTCATGCTGGGGGCACCACTTTAGTTTCCATAAGTCATATCAATGCCACATCTCCAACCTTTGAGTACCATGTAGGAGATGACTCTCTCACCTTTTCTTGTCACATTGATAATATGCCATCAATCGTCTTGAGCGACACTGGGGGCATTGAGAAGCCCAGACACCTCAGACATAAGCCTAAATTCCTTTGCAAGACTTGTGAAGGAAGTCATCTTACTCATTTATGTCCAACCATGTCTGGGTACCAGAAGCGTGGGGCTCACCTAAGGGCCCTTCGGATTCTGAGGCATTTGTGGTTTCCCCACACCTTGTTCCTCTGATTGACATGAAAGTAATGTCATTGCAATCTTCTCTTGATCACACCCCCATTTTCGAGGGTGATGTATCCCCTATCCCTGTTATCCTACATCCTATTCAAACTAGAATTGAAGAAGTGGTTGTACCAGTGCAATCTCTGGTCAATGCTACTCTCTTTTTGGAGGGTGATGCATCCTTCAACCACGTCGTCAACATCCCTGATTTTGCACCTTTTGAACGAGAGATATCTCTACTTTCCCCGAGTCCTCTCCCTCTAGGTTTTGAGGAGATCACCTTCGATTGGAATGGTCTTGCGGGGTATCTAATTCCCCCGCCTATGTCTTTTCCTGTAAGAGATATTATCTGATCTATCGTAGAGACTATATACTCCATTACTTCTTTATCCTCCTCGACTTGGAGAGATTTGGGTTTTCCCAAGATTATGTCGTCTATCCGTAAGATAATGAAATTCCACAGAAGTCCGTCATGGGAGCCTTGGCCTCCCCCATGACTTGCCGCCTAGACTCTCCCAAACGATTTTAATTTAATCTCTTTTATAACTCGTCTAAAAAGGGAAAATATTTTCGAGTGATTTGTCCCTTTCACACTCGATTAAATTGGATTTTAAAGGTCATGAGTCTTAGTTAATATATTTTTCGACTTGTTATCAAAAAGTGAAAAGATCGCCCGCACGGGTGTAGACGGATTGGCAAGTGCCGTGTAAATGGAAGGAAATTTGTAAAGTGAAGTCTCATGTTCGATTCTCACCCGGACTTACTCGTGCGCCATTCTTGCGGGATGGGTGGTTGCACCTGGGGTTATAGTGGTAGCCGCCTGGGGATCAACCCCGTGTCACATGAGTACGAGAACCACGAGTTGCTGATTCCCCCAGTAAAAAAANGAAAAGATCGCTAAGTGAACTTGTCTTTTTCACACTCATAATTTGTTTTTGAAGAGATGTCTATTTAGCACAAGTTCAACCCTTTTTCACACCAAGTAGTCTAAAAGACATAAAAAAGGACAATTTTTGGTGTCAAGTTGTGATTTCATCTCATGCCCTTGCTTGCAGTATTGAGCCTATAGTTGGTTCTCTCTTTGCGTTATAAACTATTTTCCTCAGTAGTTTTTCATCCTCAACCAAGCAGAGCCTTGTTTATATCCTTCGCAATTTGACACCCTATACCTAGGAGGGAACATTCCCTCGAGTGTCCATCTCCTGCATGCACTTCCTTGCATTAAGCATAGGTATGTTCCACTGTTGGAGCTATTTTTTCTTACTTGTGACACTCATTTCCTCCTCTGTATCATAGCATTCATTTGTCTATGAAAAAACAAAAAAAGATAGGTAGGAAGGGAATATTATCTTATATTGGCAGTAATTTTGTCGCATTTGAATAGAGAACAAAATTATTTGAGTTCATTCATCATCATAATTTTGGGATTAGCATGGACTTAGGAAGATGAGATCATTACATAGTCTTCTCTATCGATCGGTTACTCTTCCAATCCCTATACATAATGTCATCGATGCCTCTTGTATCTTATGGTTTCATCATCAGGTCTATGTTGTCAGAGTACTTCATATGTCTCATGCTCTTGTTCAAAGGAAGTCTATTAACCTCTGCCAACGAAACCTCAGAACTATTGACTTTGCATGTCATCCATACCCTTAGTTTGTCTCAGAATCACATTATACTGTAGTCCAATCATGCACCCTAGCCCTACTTTTATCATTGGTAGGTAACCTTGAACCCAACAATCAAAATTTCATCATTGGTTGTTGACTAGGTGGTTTCCCTTGTGTTCGACGGAAAGACATCTATTCACACATTGGGATTTGTGCAGTGTATTGGATTCCATTAGCCTTATTGGTGGTTTCCTCGCCTTTGTCGACAATTTTCATCATTGGCTTCTATTCAGAGGGTATTTCTCATGTACCGCTTGCACTTGGCACACGCAAAAGATGCACATGGTCATTAGTTCATGAACTTGCTCTTTGTTCGATTTCCACCAAATCATGAAGCTCCTGCTTTGTACCTCGTGCTGACTGATGAGAGATGCCTTAATGCTCTCCTTTCAGCGAGTCTCTTTCCATCGACATCAACCCATTTATTCTGGAAACGAGGCCTAGAGTCTTATGAGTACCTTGAGGCTTGGAGTCATTAGTGGAAGGATATCTCGCCATCGACAGTTGGGAATACATAAATGTCTTGTGATTGATGGATTCTTTAGGTGTTTGACACTGACTCCTCTATTCACACTTGTAAGAATGTACTCGGTGCCTTGATACCTACTTTCATTATTGGTAGGTTGTCTCGTGTTTGTTAATGATATACATCAATGACCGGTAATCAAACGATGTCTCATTGTGTTCGACCTCAAATCCTTTATTGACATGATGTATACTTTCACCTTTGGTGGATTTTGTAGAAGACTTGAAGACATCACTATGTGGCCGCAACTTTCATGAGTTGTTGCTTCGTTTTCATTGGACCAGTACCTATATGACTTCAGTTATCCCAGGGGATCACATTGTACTCCATGGTATACAGATATCCTTAGCTTGGTTTTTTGAGATTGGTTCCACTGGGCCTTGTTCACGACTATGACAAATTTTGGCATATAACCACATTTGTATTTTCCTCTTCATGGCCACGGACACTTGTTTGGTATATTTTTCACATAGATATGTAGTGTAACTTTTGGCAGCCATGTATGCAAAGTTAGTAAAGAATGTAATGAACAACTGATTTCGTCCAGCTGGTCCCCTACATATCCACTTATGTGTTATTTATAATGTATTTCAACCATCGCAGATACTCCTCTAACCTCACACATTAGGGGGCATATACTAGAGAAATATTTTCCTCACCCTATGCAATCTTGCAGAGAGGGCCTTACTCCATTTCCCTATGCAGACTCACTTTCCTTGATTGATAAATCCAGAGACAAAAATATAAATTTTGTCCACTTGTATGCATGTTTCACCCTATACAACAAGCGTATATGTAGGCTTCTCCACTACAGCCCGCGTACATCGGGATTTGTCCCAGAAAATCAAAATTAAATGTTGGGTTTCCATGTCACGATAGGATATCTCTGATCCTTTGCCTTCCATATACTGGAAACATTCTGACTCGGCCCTTCAGTTGCATTTTGAAGGATATAAAAAAGCCAATTCCAAGCTATGGAAAAGGAGAGAGAATTCAACTTTGAGAGAAAAGTTACTGTGAAGAAATTATTTACTTCATATTGAGTCTACATCCCTTTGTGATTTAAGTATGAACACAGTGTTCAACCCCCAAGTTCTTCCCTTATTGATGGAGAACCTCATTATCTCCCTTCTATGAGCTTTCATTTGGTGGAGGCCCAGCTGGAAGGAGATTGGTTTCTCGGTTCTGGACCATGCTGAGACAAAATTTTGTAATATTTTCACTTATGTTGATCATTTATTAATAGAAATACTCTCTTCCCATCCAATTGATATCTTGCAAATATATGAGTTATTATTCATGGGCATGTTTTTTTTGTATATTAATGGATTATGCTATCTAATTTGCTAACCTTTTATATTATCACTATATGCTTTCTTTGCTTTTTTGTTGAGAACTTGTTGTAGGTTATAAAGCTTTGGGTCAAAGTTCTCAATGGTGGACATCTTCAAACATATAGACGAGGTAGGTCCTTTTCTTATCTCGCTTGCACATTTGTTTATATAGCATGTTTATGGGAAAGAGTTGATTTCTACAGTCATACCTGTCTGTTGTGGCTTACCCTAGACATAGAGAGATTTTCCTTGTAACATTGGGGTCTTGTATAGTTCAGATTGATGATTCTCTGTCATCATCATTACAACTCATAAATCCTATTTGAAAATCTCCAGAAGTATAAAGCACTCCTATATGGAGCATGTTTTTTGATGGTGCTTGTTCAAAAGTGTTTGTAGGAGCAGGTGTAGTATTTATTTCACCTTCTAAAGAAACCATTCATTTTTCCTTCAAATTGGATTTCAAGGTGATGAAAAACATAACAGAGTATGAGGCCTTGGTCTTGGGCTTGAACATTGCTAAGGACATGAATATTCAGGGGCTGAAAGTATTTGGAGATGTTGATTTGATAATCCAACAAATCAAAAACACTTTTCAAGCCAAGCATGTTAGGCTTAAGGCATATAGAGATGAGGTATGGAATCTCATTGATTATTTTCTATCTTTTAATATTTCATACATTCCTAGATCTCTGAATCAACTTGTTGATTCATTAGCCATATCAGCTAGTACTTTCAATCCACCAATGCCAACAAAGCTAAATTATGAAATCCAAGTGAAATGCAGACCATCCTTGTTAGATAATGTAAAGTTTTGGAAGGTGTTTGATGATGATGAGGAATTGGTCAGATTTTTAGAAGTCATAGATTATTTTTCATCCCTCCATATAGATCATGAAAATGAAAACATTGAAAAAATAAAAAAATCCTAAGTTAAAAAAACAAAATTGGGCGCCGTGATATTATCCAACTTCCCAATAATAAAATCCCTAGAGGATTAGTACCTCCTAAGAATATTTTTGACCAAAATGATGTACCCTTGAAACCTAATAAGAAAGAGGAAGACCCTTCTCTTTTTCAGTACAATTTAGGAGAAGAAAAATGCCCAAAAACTATAAATATGTCCACATAGTTGACTGCAGAATAGAGAGATGAATATGGCAGCATGGTGAGAGAATTTTCATACATTTTTGCATGGGAGTACAGTGATATGAATACCTATGACACTCAAGTGATTGAGCATAAAATCCCCCTGAAGAAAGAAGCCACTCCTTTTAAGCAAAAAATGAGATCTATCAGTCCCCTTCTTTTACCCATAATGGAAAAGGAAATCAAAAAATTATTGAATGCTCAAATTATCATTCCACTAAGATATTATGAGTGGATTTCTAATATAGTTCCTGTTAGGAAGAAAAATGGGGAGATTAGGTTGTGTGTTGACTTCAGGAACTTGAACAAGTGCTCTAAGAAAGAGAACTACCCTTTGCCCAAGATGGAGCATATCTTACAAACAATGTCTGGAGCTAGTGTCATGTCTTTTATTGAGGGGTTTTCAGGATATAACCAGATATTAGTGCACCCAGATGAAAGAGAAAAGACTTCCTTCACAACTCCTTGGGGTAATTTTATGTATGCCAAGATGACCTTTGGGATTATGAATGTTGGGTCCACATTTCAAAGGGCCATGAACATTGCCTTTGTAGGTGAAAAGGATAAGTTTGTTCTGATATATTTGGATGATCTAACAGTGTTTTCTCATAGCCATAAAGAGCATTTGCAACATTTGAGGAAGACATTCTTGAAGTGCAGGAGGTATGGGATTTCATTAAATCCAAAGAAGTCTCAGTTTGCATTAAAATAAGGTAAGCTTCTGGGACACATAGTGACTGCTCAAGGAGTAAAGATTGACCCTGCAAGAGTAGAAGCTATTCAGAAGATATCAATTCCAAGATCTAAGAAGGACATCCAATCATTTCTTGGTAAGATTAACTTCATTAGGAGATTTATTCCTAATTTTTTAGATTTGATTAAATACATCACTGGCATGCTAAGGAAGGATTCAAAAGTTAAATGGCATGATGAAACAAGGGATTATTTTGAAGCTATCAAGAAAGATCTTATGTCAGCTCCTACTTTGATCAAACCTGACTACTGTAAAGATTTTTACATTTTTTCATTTGCATCTAATGACACCATTGCAACAATGTTACTTAAGAGAAATGATCAAGGGCATGAAAAACCAGTGGCTTTCTTCAGCAAGACATTAAGAGATGTTGAGGTCAAGTATGACCCTATTGAAAAACAAGCCTATGCTTTGATCAAATCACTTAAGGCTTTTAGGATCTATATTTTGCATACCAAAGTAATAGCTTATGTACCTTCTAGTTCAGTCAGAGATGTACTCATTCAATAAGATATAGATGGTAAAAGATCCAAGTGGATTGTCAAACTCATTGATTTTGACATTGACATTAAGCCAACTAAATTGATCAAGGGTCAGGGTTTGGAAAAGCTTCTTGCTGAGGAGAATTGTGAGGTGTTGGGTATTAATTTTATCAGCATAAATGCAGAGGATGCATAATCAGAAATTTTTGTTGAAAGGTACAGTCATGATCAGACGGTTTCAACAAATTTGACCTCTTCTGACTGGTACAACAGTATAATACAATTTTTGCAGACCCTTGCAACCCCTCCAGAGATGAATCCAACACAGGTGAGAGAATTAAAACTCAAGGAAATCAAGTTTTGTATTAATGAAAATATGATTTATTGGAAATACCCTTCTGAGATGTTTTTGAGATGTCTTGACAAAGAAGAATCAATTCAGTTTATGCATCATTTTCATAGAAACAATTGTGGTGGCCATGATTATTGGAAGACTACAACCCACAAGATTTTGAGGGTTGGTTACTATTGGCCATGTTTATTTTATGATATTTTATCCTATGTTAATACATGTGACAAATGTCAAAGGTTCACTGGAAAACAACAATTGAAACCCATTGTAGTCACTGGACCTTTCCAACAAGGGGGTTGGAATTTATTGGAGAGATACACCCATCATTAAGTGGCCAGCATAGGTGGATCCTAGTGGCAATTGATTATTTTACAAAATGGATTGAGGCTATTCCCACTAGGAATGCCACTCATTCTATTATCATAAATTTATTGAATGATCATATCTTTGCTAGATTTGGCTGTCCCAAAAGGCTTGTTACTGATAATGAAGTTGCTTTTAAAGCTAATGTTTTGTTGAAATTATGTGAAGACATGGGTATTCAGCTTGTTCACTCAACTTCTTACTGTCCTCAAGGCAATGACCTTGTTGAATCATCAAACAAGAGCCTAGTGAGGATCATTAGAAAATTTCTTGAATAAAATCAAAGGAATTGGGATTCTAAATTAAAATTTGCACTCTGGGCTGATAGAGTGACAAATAAGAAGTCCATTGGCACTTCTCCTTTCAAGTTGGTGTATGGTACTGAAGCCATTTTTCCTATCAAACTAGAATTACCTATTGCAAAAAAATTTCAAGAAGAAGAAGGGGAAACAAATGATTTGGTTAGAAGGATTCTTCATCTAGTTGAACTTCAGTAGGTAAGGGAGCAGTTACTTGAGAAGACATATCTACATCAGGAGAGGATAAAGGAGAGTTTTGATAAAAAGGTTAAGGAATATGTTTTCCAAACAGGGGATCTTGTCTTAAAGTGGGATGCTTACAGACAGGATAAATGCAAGCATGGGAAATTTGACACATTATGGACTGGACCTTTCATCATCACTGAAGTGCTGCAAAAAAATACTTTTCTATTACAGAATCTGGAAGGTAATGAAGTATTGGGTGGCCTAGTCAATGGGAGTTTTCTCAAAACCTATTTCTACTAAGGCTTTTTAATCCTTCTCCATTGTAAATATATTTTCTTTCCAGTTTTAATCTCATAATAACTCCATGCCCAATGGAACACCATTTTCACTTTTTTATAAGTTTTGTAGGTGATAGGAAAGGAAGTTGGTCTTGTGAGTCCTTGGAACCTCACAGGGAGGCTTCCATCCCCAATTAGAGCTAGATGTTATCTCCCAATAAAAAAATGCCTTTTTATTCTTGTATTAGGTGATTTTTTTAGTTTTAGTCTCATGAGTCATTCAATAAAATGTGCCCTTCATGAGTCTAGTCAGGAATGTGAGTCATGTCACATAAGGTAAAAAATGACTCAGTGGTTGTCATGGTCATTGTCCTAGGTCATTATGGTTCAAAAGATAAGTCATGTATCTCCTATTGATGAGTCTTGGTCCATATAAGTCGGGTTTTGTCTTTTGTAAATCCATCATATGTCTCTCAAATCGTGATTTGAACTTTATCTATCATCCCCCTTCATGATTATGAGTTTGTAGGGCATATGTGTACTTTTGTACTAGAGGTGCTACCAACTCAACCTCTGTTGTCAACGCAAAGAATCATTTCAGTGTATGGCACGCTAGAAACTCAGAGGGAAAATCCCTTCTTTGAATTTCAAATTTTTGCAAGAGAAAAGATTTTAAAAGGAGGCGTGCCCAAGTTATTTTGACCATCATCAAAGCATTGAGGGTCTCTTTCATAGTTGCAACTCGCCATCAAAGGAGTTTCAAGGTTTTCATACATTCAATAATCTCTTATTCATTGGGGTTTTTTATCACCATTTCTTGTGCAGAAACAGTTGTATCAAGTTCTTGTTTCTCTCATGGCACCAAGGAAGGACCCCATTCCCAGGAAAAGGTTAGGATCCCTTGTTATATTCAAGCCTATAGACACCTCCTTAATTGAGCTATATCCTAACCATGATGACTCCTTCAAACGCATGGGATGTTGGAGCTTTTTCTAGAAGCTGCAAGGATACCATTTGGAGGTATCAAGGCACTTTGTACATAATTACAAGGGTGGAAAGACAAAATTTGGTCCCTTGGAAATCCATGTGACAACAGATATGATTGCATAAATAATAGAGATCCCTAGGACAGGGGAACAACGGTTCAAAGAAAAGAGAATTGAAAAGGAATACTGGTGCCAAGATATGCTCAGACCTGAACATAGAAGAGTTGATCTAGTGAAGGGTGTCCCTAGGAAATGGCTAATAGAGGAGTATGACAAGATGCTATTCATCATTCAGAGGTTTTTCACATGTGAAGGAAAATATAGTTGGGTTTTGTAGTACCATTTCAATCTCCTTATCCATTTCACTGGTAAGAAAGAGATAGACTTATCCTTTTTCCTCTTCAAGAGATTGCAAAGGATGATTTCATTTGCACAAAGAAAACCTGATAAGCTTCAGAAGTCTATCTTCCACCATTCTCTAATAAAACTTATAGTTCTTGAATAGTTGAAAAAGGAAGGGAAGGATTGGTCTACCTTCTTATTTGTATCAAACTACCACATTGATTTGCCTCCTTCTCCTCCTAAATGCAAAACCTCTAAGAAGAAGATTGCAACACCTCTGATTGACTCTGCTATCCCATCATCTGAGTTACCACCTCCTATTGACCCTTCTTCTCCCTCATTTGAAGTGGCACAATATTATTCCCCTTCTACTCTTACACTTGAAATAGCTCAGCCTTTTGGTTCTACTATACTCCCTGCATCCGAAAAACATCAACCTTCTCAAGACCTTTTTCCTTCAAAACCCTCACTTGCCCAATTCTATAGAAGAAATAAAATAAAAGGAAAGGCCCAAGAAACTGTTATTGAAGAAAAAGTAGAACCTCTTGTAGATCTCCCTCATGTGGAAATTGAAGACAATCCTCCAATTATCCAAGCTAAAACTGACACACCAACTCTCAGAATATCCTCAAGGAGGAATCTTGTTTTATCAGAGGAGTCTATTCCAAGAAGTGATATGGGAAATCCTAGTGCTAGGTTGTCAAAATTTAAATCTTCCCCTCTTGAAATGGAAGCATTGGAAGCCATAGCTCAGTTGAGAGAATCTCCACCAGAGCCATCTTTAGAAGCATAGCAGGGACCTAGAGAGAGTTGGGCTAAATTGTTCAAGGCGGTAGACAACCAACTTAAATAGGTCCAGGAAAAGAATCAAAAGTTAGATCAAGAAAATGTCACACTTGGTAGACAAATATCAAGCCAAATAAATGAAATTGCAGGAGAATGTAATCAGTTAAAGAAGAACATCAGAAGAAAGAGGGTTCGGAGGAAGAAATTGGTAAATATATATATAAAAAAAACCTCATTCTGAGAGAAGAGAACAAGAAGCTAACATAACACTTATACTTGGCCAAAAATATGCTTAGTAAGAAGAATTTGGTTATATTCTTGAAGGAGATTACCTCTTCTAATTCTCCCAAGCTTGATGATTAATTCAAAATGTTTTAAGATTTTGTGTGACTGATGATAAATGATGAGTTTATTTTTTATGATATCCTAAGGGGGACATGTATGGTATATATATTGAGACGAATCCTGAGTAGTCTCAATAGGATCAACAATCGGCAGTGTTATGTTTTTTTTCAAGACAAGTTTTCATTTACAAAAACATTTAGCCACAAATTTTGAAGCTTTTAGGGCTACACATGTTATATAATAAATGTTCACTCTTCGTGCAACACCTATCTCACTCTTCAATGAAAATTTTCACTCGTTGTGTCTTAAAACAATCTCCTATAGCTAGTTGGTAGCGCAAAGCAAGTTTCCACAGTGTATTGCGCTACAAACTCATCAAAGTCTTGTGTGTGAAGATTCGTTCAAAGATCAACCTAATTTTCAGCAGTCAAAGATTGGATCAGTGTTCCAGCTGTTAGAGTTCAATGATGATGGTTTCCTACACCCATTAGGATGCTTAGGTTGAGCTAAAGTCTTTGGATTAGGATGGGATACCTATCCCTTGAAAATAGGATCTGAAATCATATCTTTTGTAATCTTTTAGATTTCATTTTTTACAAGTGTTATTGAGATCCATCCTTTGAGGATCTAACAACCATATTGTAAGCATTGTTTAATCCCATAGAGGCATCACTATTAATGGTTCGAGATTGAAGAATCTATGGTACTCGTTACTGTAAGATATTTTGGAAATATATTGAAATAGAAGTTGATTTCCTGTATATTGTTCAGTCTTCCATCTTCTGTCTTTTCTATGCCTGTGAGTGAATTTTATATGCATTTATATGTTTATTTAATCTCAGATAACTTCCATATTGTCTCTTCATTGATAGACTAGAATCACAATTATCTTTCCTTATTATATCTGGCCATTCATATATGCTCTATGTGTGTGTGTTTCTGCAAGTATAATAAGCATTCTCCGTATGTTCACATCTTGATAAAACTTTCTGAGAAAGTATATTTGAAAGCATTTTATGTTTGAGTGTATCCATGTGTGGTTTGAGTGAATGAGACAATATCAAGTCATCCAACTTGATCCAAATTAATACATATTTAAGCATTCTGATAAGTTACCAGGCTCTCTTGAGCTGCAACCTAAAGAGACTCCTGGAGAAATAACACATGGCGTAATTTCATGGTCATGTATTATAGTAACATGGAAGTACAAATCCCTTGAGCAGCCACTGTTTATGTTATACTTTTCAATGACAAAAATTCATTGTTAAAATGAAATGAATGGTTGTGATTGATTGTGAGATCGTGGTACATCGATATCAATGAAGTTCTGCATGATTTTGTACATCATTTGAATGCAATTTTTTCCAATGTCGATAGAGTATCGGTGATCAATGAAATTATTTTACATGGGTTACTTAAAAATATTTATCAAACATGTCGATGCCCGATGGGTTCATCGACGTCGATGAAAAATGTGTCTATTCACGACAATATGCAATCAAAATCCCTTGATCACTGATGATTACAAAAGAGACCCATACAATGATTACGGATGTAGTGACACATGAGATGATGTTGAGATGACATGGAATTGGATGTGGCAAGAAAGTAACATGGAAGATGACATGGAATATTGAGATGGATGGTATGGAATTACACGTGGTAGATGATGTGGGGACAAAATGCTTGTGACTCAATCAGTGATAGGGATATCATAGTTATTGAAATCGATAGTTTCATGTTTGAATTACAAATGGTTGAGATTCATCATAAGTTCAGATAATATGGTTAGTATTTAATTCATAGCTCATGGTTCTATCATAATCGTTGAATATTTAACTGTTTCTCTACTCCTTTACAAGAGGTTTCACCCGATGTTGATGGCTAACCTCATTAGTGATCAACATAACCTTTATTTCCTTTCCCAGTTCTTCAAATATTTTTTTGACCACCGATAGATCATTGGTTCTAAATTCATGCCTTTTATCATGATTAAGGAAATTTTTAATCTCTAATCATGAAAAAAATAAAGGATTAGAGAGTAAGAAAAAAAATAAAAAAACATAGGGAAGCTATGCTAAGAAAAGAATAAACGATGAAAAAGAAATCGATACCCATTGAAATGTCTGGTATTTCAAAGGGTGTGTTGAGGACTTAACAAATGGAGATTCATTGGAAGAAACCAATATATCTGGCTTTACCTTAGAAGTAATTATATAACAATTTTAGTAGTGGATTTTGATATTAGATAAAAACCCAAAAGTTATTTATAAACATGTATGCATATAATCCAGGGAACAATCACATTTGTCTGACGATGGGGATTTTCTTGATTTTCATTCTCATTACCTTGAACCAATGATTCATGCGTTATAACAAGACTAAATATAATACCACCCTTAATAGGGGAATTTTGAAGTTTTCAACCTCTAAGAACTTAAAACACCCTTCTGGTGTTTCTTTGCTTCTAGCGAGCATCCATAGTCTCGACAAAGTCACCCCAATATCATTGACCTTTATCCACTTCTAGTGAGCATACATAGCCTCGAAAAAGATAGTTTCATACCCTCATTGACACCATCATGTTCCATTTGAATTATTTTTCCTCCCACACCACTTTCCTTTTATTTTGATAAAATGCAGCACATGGGTACCCATTGCTGGATATTCTTGGTGAGGACATCTTGTAGGACATGAAAATGAGTCTAGGAGGATGATGTCTATTTATCTAAGAAATAAACCAATACTTATGATTTTGTATAGCATTCTCATTTAAGAGGAGTGGAAACTTTATTATCTTGCTACAAGACACAAGCCATACTTTCTTTCTTTTCCATAATTTGCCTTTAGAAAGTCTAAACCACAAGTCAAACAATATGTTTTCCTCCATAGATAATATGCATACAAAACAATAAATATCTTCTGATTTCAAATTCCATTCAAATTTAATTCCCTTTACTTTTGAATCGAAAAGACAAGGTATGAGGTAAGAGCACTGTCTCACCATGTCTATCCAATATCTAAGACTCAACATTATTTTTCCACATAGAAAAAAACTATAAAGTCCTCAATAGAAAATAAAAACATCATCCAAAATCAAAATTGAAAGATAACAAAACCAAAAGAAGTAACAAAATTTTGAAACTCTATGGTACAAAACTACTCACCTTGAGTAGTTAGGTAAAAACTATTTTGAGGCTTTGGTCGTTTACGGGAGAGAATGAAATTCACTCCCCAGGTTTTGTAATCGATATGTTCCCACCCCAATTTTCTCAGCTACCAGATAAGGACCAAGCCATAAGTTCTAAAATTTAGAATGTTTTCCTTTAGAATCATTGAATTTATCCCTTTTTAAAACTAGATCCCCCACATCAAAATTATTATCCCTAACTTTATGTTTATCAAGCCATGATTCTACCACCTATTGATGAGAGGAAAATTTAGGTTTATCCCTTTCCCTTTCCTCCTCTAGCATAAGATGTGTATCAATATGTTGTTTCATACTGGAGAGAGGCTGGCATCTAGAGGCCTGCGATAACTGCAGTGATGGGAGACAAATATTTTTCGATAGAATGACCTCCTAAACATAATCAATAAAGTATGGGGAAATGTCGAGAGCTTCCTTAAGAGTCACTTTGTTATCCCACAGTGCATTGTGCCAATTCTTGTGGTTTTCAGTGACTTTTTTTTTAAGATCCAAATTAAATTCTTATTTTTATACATTACTGCACAACTTCCCTTAGGATAGTTATTAACAGAATATCTAAGGATAATCCCTTTTTCAAGTGCAAATTCGTTCAAAAGAGTAGAATACAAATAAGAAACATTATCAAATACAATCATTGATGGTACCCCAAATCTAGTAATTAAGTGTTGTTCCAAAAAATGAATAACTACCTTGGGTTTCAACCATCGAGTAAAATAATAAGTTGCAGTTAAGATGTAATTTTTTTTTAGAAATTTGGGTTAATTTCGCCTATGACATATATTCTACATTGTTCAATGGACTATAAATTTTAACTAGTTGCAAAGAACATATGCATTCTTTTCTTTATCAATTCTTATGTGGAAGACTTTACATGTCCTAACATGTGTATGCACATGTCTAAACAAGGTCATCCAATATAACTTTCCCTTAGGATTTTATGGATTGTAGTCTCTCCTACAAAATGCCACCAGTTGGGGAATTGTGAAACTCCTTTAGCACCTTCTATGCATCTTATTTCTCAACGAATCTTAGCAATACCCCGTCGTAATTTGTTCTAAACAATAACAAAATTATGAGACAATATTGGGAATATTTCAATCAAAGTTCTCTTTTTTCTTTTGAATTCAAGTGACTAGGGCACATCCCATGATGAAGAAAATAAGAAAGATTTGAATACCATGAATCATCATTGGGTGAAACATAAAGTACTTCATTACACCATAGGGAAAATTCATTTTCCCATCCAAACTCATATGATCTTGCGATGTCTTTAGAATCTATGGCCAACTTGCGCAACCCTTGACCTCTAACTATTTAGGTTGGTTTAAATTCAAGGTCAAACTCTTGTATTATAGTCATCCAATTTCCTCTATTTTATCTTAATTCATGTTGCATGAAGAGTGACCTCACACAATCATGAGGTACTATAACTTTGGTATGGTTCTTGAATATGACAGACCTAAAATGTTTGACTGTTTTGTGCACAACATCGGGCTTCTTATCAATAGTAGGGTATTTCAACTCTAACCCTTGTAATTTCTTGAAGATAAAAGACCTGAAATGTTTGACTGTTTTGTGCACAACATAGGGCTTCTTATAAATAGTAGGGTATTTCAACTCTAACCCTTGTAATCTAGTATTCATGAAAGCAATGGGGGACTCATTATTATCATCATCCTTTTGAGTGAGGACAACTACCAAAGGACGATCAAATGCAAACCTATACAGGAAAAAATCCTTATCAAAATATGAACTACGTAAAATAGGTGCTTGACAGATAGTAGTATTAATCTTATCAAATACTTCCTTCTCTTATTTATTCCATTTAAAATATGCATCTTTGTGAATCATTTTCTACAACAGTGTTATTGTTTCATAAAAATTGGCTATAAATTTTCTTACAAAGTTGGTATTTCTGAAAAAGGACTGCATGGATTTCTTATTATCCGGGAGAGGCAGTTGAGAAATCACTTTTACTCACTCGGGGTCAATGTTAATTCCATCCTTAGAGAGATATCAACTAATATTTTTCCTTTGATTACGCTAAATATAGTCTTTTTTGGATTGACAGTGATATCATATTTTCCACATCTCTCAAATATTTTGGTTAAGTGAATAATGTGGTTAAATCTATTTTTTTAATAGACTGTAACATCGTCAAGATAGACCACAAGATGCTTGTTTATTAAAATTTTAAAGGTGATAACCATGACTTGATGAAATGTGGATCTTGCATTAATTAGACTAAAAGGCATGCATTTATATGAAAAGGTTCCCCATTTAGTGCATAAAGTGTTTTTCAAGTGATCCTCTTCTCATATAAGATCTGGTTATATCCTGAGAAACCATTTAGAAGTGAGAACATCTTAGATCCTGAAACAATTTGTAAAAGTTGTTCCATAAGAGGGATAGGATAATTACATTTTTCAAATAATTTGTTGAGATTATGAAAATCTACACAAAGATGGATTTCAACTGACTTTTTCTTCATTGGCACCAGCTTATCCACCTAGGCAGAATATCTTTAAAAATGATCTTGGCATCCAACAATTTTTTAAGCTTTTTTTGCATTAAGGATTCGAGAGAAGGATGGAAATTTTGTAATTTCTACTAAATTGTATTAGCATCATTCTTGAGTGGTATTGTGTGTTGTATGATTCTAGTGTTGTAAGCCTTAAGGTCTTGATAAGACCAAGCAAAAATGTATTGAAAATCCCTAAAAATATTAAGATAAGATTTCTTTTCATTTTCATAGATTAATATTCCAATATTGATATTCTTATGATTTTCAACAGTTCCCAAATTTATTACTTCATAAGAGAGTGTAGAACTCCTAGAGTTCACATTTCATAGGCCCTTAAATTTGTCTTGTAAATCAAACATATTTTCTTGTTTAACTACTCATTTAGGAATTGTGTGAAGTTTAGGTTTTTCAACTAATGTTTCTAATTTTTATTTAAAAAAATCACTCTCTTCCTCAGTAAGTATTTCTTGGAATTCCTCATTATCAATACAAAGGTCCCTAGAATTTTATTCATTAGCTAAGAATGCTATGATATTCTCATCCCCTTCAAACACTCTCTATTTTGCGATATTATCAGGGACCAAGGGTTTACATAAAAGCTCAATAGTGAATCTAGAAGCTTCATAATCTTCTGAAGGGGACAATATTGAGGTTTTTGTAGCTAGGGAATCAACAAGTAATTTCTTGGATCGAGGTATTGCAGTGATATTGAAAGTGAGAAAATTATCTCTCAGCCTATGCACTTCTAGTTGATAGTTCCTAAGGTGATGGGAGTTGCAAATTTATAGTGTCATTAACCTATCTAACAATTATATTAGAGTCCCAAAAAACCACGATTCCTTTAATATTTAAATCAATGGATTTATTGAGACCTTGGACTAAAGATTCATACTCAATTGTGTTGATTGTACATTCAAATTCCAACCTACATGATAGGAAACTACGCTCACCAGTTTTATTTATGAAAATACACCCAACCCATGTTCCTTCTTGAGACTTGGAACCATCAAAGAAAAGAGTCCAAATTTTAGAAGTGACACGAAGAACCTTTTTTCCAATGTCAATGTTTCATTTGTTAATGTTTTCTTCTAAAAAATTGACCATGAGACATTCACTAGAGGTGTTGCAATTTTCTGTTATGATATGATTTTCTTGCAAAGACAACTCTAACTTCTACATTACTGAAATTTCAGATGTACATGCTATAAAATTTCCAAAATATGTGTCACAAGAACAATTTATGAGGATAGAGAACTCATACAAGGATGGTTTATTGGGAGCCTCCAAATCAGTTATAGTGTGTTTTAAGTATTTTTCCTAGTCAATTATTATCTTATTTGGCTACCCATTCCAAGGAAACTAGAGGTGAGACTAATATGAAGAAAAATATCCTTGGAGTTTGTGTGACTAGTAGCGACTAAGAAACAATCCATATGATTATGGAATTTCCATAGCTACAATATCAATTACTTGGTGGATCTCAGGGTTTGAAGCAATCCTAATCATGACATCTTTTAATTCCCCAATGACTTTTACTTCAGATATGTCTAATTTTATGAAATGTGTTGAACTCTTGGTAGTTGTGGCATTTAATTTCTTACAAACTGAATAAGGCATGAAATTCGATGATGCCCCTAAGTCTACCAAGCAATTGTGTAGATTTATGTTGAAAATATCAAAGGTTAGAGAAAAAGGAGGTATGGATAGTTTTTATTTCTTGTCTATCGATGTTGTGTTGACTGTTGATTTTTGAACTTCCCTTAAAATCACTATGTTTATAGTCTAATCAAAATTCACAATTTGGGTCTTATCATCCTTTAGTGATTTGAGTAACATAGTTTTGTACTAAGAAATCCTATATAGATCCATAAAAAAAATGTTGGCCTTAATTTTCTTTAGATCTTATACTACGTTATATTCCAACTGTTCCACCTCCTCATTCACAAATTTGGGAGAAGAGTTGAGCACTGAGGTAGGATTTTATAAGGGTGTTGAGGTCCAAGGATTGTTAGGATCTTGAGCTACATCAGGATGGGTTTTAAAAAAAAAGTTTTTTTCTCCTTGTTTGAACAACCAAAGTTTCATATAATAGATATTCATCCTTAGTTATATTTACCACATGCATTATATCCCATAGCACCATAAATTCTCCCTCGATATGTTCAATGTACTCTTCATATTTGATATTAAATGATGTGCCATTGTTATATTTAGTGAGAGAACATCCATCTAGAAAGTGATTGGCCATCAAATTCATGGCATTTATCCATTGAGGGAAATTATTTTCAGAATGATTTTCTTGATGATAAATACAAAATGAGTTTGTGGCTACTTCCCATAAATCAATATTCAAATTAGATGGGGGAGGATCTATGGCCTTAAAGGGAGGAGGTCTCTTAAAGAAAGGTTTGTAAGGCCTTTAATTGGATGTACCTTCTTTGCACTCCTTTTCATGTCTAATATCTCATTCAATATATTCTTAATCATTCTTTGTTAACTTTCCATATCAGTGCTATCCATTTCCTAATTTTGTTCAACTTGCTTACCTTGTGGCTGTGTCAACAAAAGGCCTCTTTTAGGATGCACTATTTCCTTTTATTCTAAGCAGATTTGAATTTCTTTAAATCCTTTCATATGAATTCCATAGCCTTGGCTTCCTCAAATTTTTCTTCAAGAGTATGTTTGGAAACATTTTTTGTGAACATGGAATTCGAGATTGGCAAAGAATTTGCATAAAATTTAATTTGTAACTCTTGGGAAGAGGTTGCCTCTTGCTGAAACTTGTTTAGGATTGTGGTAAAAAATTGATTAAAATCCTTTACATTATCTTTAGGCCCCATGGTAGCAACAAATAGCTCAACCATTAATTTCCCAGGTGTGGTTTCTTCTCCAAATTTATCTAAGAAAACCTTTTGGAACTTGAACCATTTGGTTATGGTTCCAATAGGGATATTGAAATACCAAGTGGAGGATGTGTTTTCAAAAGTATAAGGAAAAATTCAATAGACTAGATCCTCATGCTATACATTCATTAACCATGTGGCTAGGATAAACTTCTTAATGTGATCTTCAAGAGATCTCAAAGTTTCAAGGTTAAATTTAGGTAGTAAGTTATTTGGATTTCTTGGTAAGTTGTGTAAAGGGAAAGGTAAGGATAATTCATCCCTGACCAACCATCGCTGATTATTATCCTCATTATTGTCACCCATGTGCTATGATTCATATTCTAAAGCTTCTAAGATTGAATCTACTTCTTTTGACTCTAGTTCTACTTTGAGTTCAGAATATTCTTGGTGATCAAAGTAGTTACGTGTAGGAGGATTAACTTTCAATGTGTTAGGGATTAAGCCAAAAGGTTGTTCTATTTCAAGTAAGGAAAAATCTACTAGATCTTTGACCGTGTACTAAGGTATGTTTAGATGGGGATACAATTGGTCTTACAGTTCTCCATCTTTGAGGGAGTAATGGGGTTGTGGGTATCACTCTAATTTGTCCAGCATATTATCTAGTGATACTTCTAAAACTGTTTACTTACTCATGAAATAATGCATATGGTATTTGAATATGATATCCAAAACTTTTTGTAGCCTTAGGTGGATTATTGTTAAAGGATATATATTTAGGCTTTGAATTTTATTTATGTGGGATTTTTGTATGTCTTTCCATGCATTAGGCCTCCTTCTAGTGCCAATTATGTTGAGGGGGATGGATTCCCTTTTACTCAATAGAAGGGATTAAACCAAAGGATGAGACTCAATTATAATCCTCCTTGTTTGGTGTAGAATAATCCTTTGGATTAATGGCATGAAAATCGTTCAATGGGATTTAATGATTGTTTTGATTCATTCTTTTTTTTCCTTATTTTTTTCATTTCTTGTGTTTTGTTTCTATCTAGTGCAAGAAGAAAATTGAATGGAAAATATTTTGAAGAAATCTGTTATCAGGATGACTCTTAGAAATAGTAAGCAAGCAATAATACCAAGGAATTTTATCTTCTTATCAAATATCACTTAAGAAAAAAATAACTGATTAACTTGCATAAAGAAACATATATGAAGGGAAAAAAGTAGGAAATAATTCTATACTTATCAAGTTGACATAAAATAAACTAATTATGAAAGAAATTAAGTTTTACCAAAATTTATCCTATAAATTCTTTAATCAATTGAGATAACTGAAAAGTATTTAAAGTCTTATTGGATGCATTTATCATTTAATCACATCACAGATGAATCCAATTATGAGAAAGCACACACACATATTTGATAAATTAGCCTCGGCTACTTTCAATATTCTAAATATTGCTTCGAAAATAATTCTCTATTTTTCTAATCCAAAATCTTTTTACAAAAACCATCGACAAATGGTTCTCTCTAAGTCGACTCTTGTGCATGAGACGAATGATCCATTGGATGTGCCTCATTATACTCCACCCACTACTCAGACAAATCCTCACATGTATGCATCTAGGGAAATCAATATTGGTCCATTGGTGCACTCATTACTTCCCTCATTTCCTTGGTTCATTGTATGTATTTTCCCAATTTGGAAGTTAATCACTCCAGGTCCATTTGTGCATTGATTACTTCCCTCATCTCCTTGGTTCTCATTTATTTGACTAGTGTGCATGATTGATCCATTGAATGTGCCTCATCATACTCCACCCATTGTTCAAACATATGCTCACATGTGTGCATGTAGGGAAATTGGTGTTGTCCCATTGGTGCACTGAGTACTTCCCTCATCTCCTTGGTTCATTGCATGTATTTTCCCAATTTGGAAGTTAAGTGTTCCATGATGGGAATGATTCTACTTGTATTTCCCATTTATTCCTTCACTTGTCCCCGCTCCGTGATGTCATTTTCATGTGGACATTAATTTAGGTCATTGGTTTTTTAATGTGTCATTATCTCCTCCAGATCTTGAAAGCCTTTAGGTGACCCAAACTTGGGTAGCTAAATCTAGAACACACTAAACCAAATACATCATGGCCATTTGCATTCTAGTAATATTGTGATCAATTAGGATCTTGATACCATGATCTTATTCATCCCGACCTTTATGAATTTCCCTGATATATTCCACCTAATGAAAAGTCCTAGATGCTCTTTCATCCCATTTCAACATTTCCTTTTAAGCTAATATGTGTAGCAGAGTTTCCTCTTGACAACTTATAATCTTTAACATGAAAGCATCTCAAACAAACCTGTACCTTCCATATTATTCCAGAAAATATGCCCTCAAAATTAACACTACCTTAGCAGTATCTTTATAATAATATACCTGATTCCAAAGGGATTCCAATTCCTTATTCATAAAATCTACCTCTCTTTCTTCTTCCCTGGCTCTATCAATTGCGGCATGGGAGATAGCCATTCATACACACAACAATTCACTGACCCTGTCCTTCTTTGCATCAAACAAATTTTCTTCATATGTCATTATTACAATGATATATAGGGTCATCCTCCTCTTTCATTGTGTTATTTGTGAGGTTTTGGTGAAACTTGCATAGAGAACCTATTTAGTTGAAAAATCACACAAATCTTGTGAGAGAGAAAGAATGAATTGTATTAACTGAATGAATAAAATGAATAATACACATGATATAATGCACATGTCTAAGTGAATGTGCCATAGTAGTGATCTAGAGATATCTATACACTCACTAACAAAAACTGAAGTAATATGCCACCTAGTCCTAGTTAATTGGTCCATGAAACCATTAGTTCATTGAGTCACATGTGTGGAGGTGAGATAAACTAATGCATGTACATGATATGCACCCTCATAGATACATGCATGTAATATGAACCCTCTTGGTGAGTAAAAAGAGGTGAACATGCAAATGTAGGTGTTAAAACTGAGGTTCCATGCATAAGTGTCCTCCACTAGTATAAACGAGGTGTAATTGACTCTAAACTGAAGAGGGATGGTGCCCTATTTTGTAGGAGGTGTCCTAATTTGTAGGGGAATATTATTAGGAGAGAATATTCTCATCTATGGAAGAAAACTCAACATTAGACTATCAACATTGGGAAAATAATTACCTAGGTGAGTGTGTAATATCTCCAACACCCCACTTGAACACTACTAGGGTGTAAATGATGAATGGGTCCCGGTAACCAAGCCCGTGTTAGGTACCAATTTTAAAATGAATATAAGAATGAACATTGAACGTAGAGGAAATAGGGAAAACCTCATGGGAAACCCCCGCTTCAAACTACAATGTATCAAAAATGAAAAGGAAGAAAGGCAACTGATAAGAAACTGTGTCGTTCACTCCAAGACAATCGTGCAGGAAGTCGAATTTATTCCTAGTAAATTTCTTGGCGAATATGTTTGCAGTCTGCTCGAAAGATGAAGAGTACTAAAAATCGATGATCCTATCATGTACTGGCTCTCTGATGTAAATCATACAGATCTCAATGTGTTTGGTCCACTCTCGCTGCACTAGGTATTTACAAAACTTTAGAGTACTCTAATTATCACACCAAATGACAGCCGTATGGTGGAACTGGATCTCGAGCTCAATGAGGAAGTTTGAATCCAAAGTTCCTGATTAGTGATGTTGACCACTCCTCTATACTCAGCCTCTGCTAATGATAAAACAATTGCATAATGATTTTTTGTCCAGCAATAGATGGGACTAGAACCCAAACTAAGCATGTAACTAGAAGTGGATTTGTGATATGTTTTATCTCCATCCCAATCATAATCTGTGAATCCCATGAGATCCAATAAACAAACCTGTTTCATAGTGGATCCCATAATCAGTGGTTCCCTAAACATATATGAGGATGCACTTGGAAACCTTCCAGTATATCTCATGTGGCTCATGCATATACCTAGAAACTTCCCCTACTACATATGAGATATCTGGTCAGGTGTGGGTGAGATACAAAAGGCTCCCCATAAGCTATCGATATAATGTGTCAGCCACCAATGGTCTATCTCCTCCATCCTCAAGAAGTACCCTAGACAAAAATGGTGTGGTTTTCGACTTGCAGTTGGTTATATCGAATATAACCAAGAGATCCTTGGCATACTTAGTTTGAGATAGCTTGATTCCTAAAGCATCATGATTGATCTCGAGACCAAAGAAAAAAGTGTAGTGGACCGATGTCCATTATAAAAACCTGTTATGAAAAATGTCTTTTGACCACAACAAATGTTGAGGATGAACTTCCTATGATTAAGAGGTCATCAACATATAGAACTTAGATGAACAAGGATTATGAGGTTCTCAACATGTAGACATTTGGATCTGATTTACATCTAAAAAAATGATAAGAAGTAAAATAAGCATCCATCTTCACATACCATGCTATACGAACATGTTTTAGGCCATAGAGAGACTTTTTCAGTCAAGATACTAAGGATAAGTTATGTATGAACCCCTAAGGTTTCTCCATGTAAATATCATCTAATATATCCATATGAAGAAGGGAATTCTTCACATCCACATGGTGAACTTTCCACCCCTTGGCTATTGCAATGGAAAGAGCCAATTAGATGGAGTCCATATTTGATATTGGAGTAAAGGTATCATCATAGCCTATCCCATGGATCTATTGAAAACCTTTGGAAAGAAATATTTTTCCTTGTACCTTATCACCTTCCCATCATATACCTTCTTGTTCCTAAAGACCCATATACATTTGACAAGCGTCTCTACTGAAGGAAATGGAACTTGATCCCAAGTCTGGTTCTCTAGGATAGGGTTGTACTCCTCCTGCATAGTGGCTTCCCATAAGTGATTTCATGTCTCCTTTGCATAGGTCTACAGGTCTAAATCTATAACCATGTAGCAATGCATTGGAATAATTGGTTTGGTAGTGCTGAGTGCACGAGGAATATCCTCAAAATAAGACCTCGTCCTCCTATGATCCACTAGATCCCGCACAAGGTCACCTTCTACCTATAGGGTGGTCTATTCCCATTAGGGTATCTGTTGTGGCTCATCATCTGCATGATCATTAACTTCTGAATCATATTTGGAACTCAGATTTGAACCATGATATGAATAAGTGCAGTCATCATCTTTGATATCTGGTGGAGGAGAAAGTATCAAGGTCTCTGCATATGGATCCAATGGTTCATGCAAGGGACTTTCCTCAAACTGGACACTTCACTCAATAATGATCTTATTTGTTGAGGGATCAATCAGCCTATAAAACTTCACACCATCAGGATATCCCATGATTATGCATGCAGTGATATAAGGATATAATGCTTTTCTCTTTTCATATGGCATGTGGGCCCACACATGTGATCCACATATTAAGAAGTAGGTGACTTCCTGTTTTTTGTTGCTCCATGCCTCAAGGGAGTCTTGTCCTTGATATATCTGTGAGTAGATATGTTATGAATGTAGTTGGAAAATTTAAGTTCCTCAGTGAAAATCTTGGAAGGGAGAGACCTTTCATGCAACATGCAAGTGGCCATCTCTTTGATGGATATGTTCTCCCCCTCAACTACCCCATTTTGTTGTGGAGTGTATGGTACTATATTTTACAGTTGTATACCTGCATTTGAACAAAGATTATGGACATATTGATTAACATATTCCCAGCCATTGTCTATACGGAGGATCTTGAACTTCCTCCTAGAATGAGTCTCTGCATCATCTTTGAAGTCTTTGAGATGCTAATAAAATTTGAACTTTTACCTAAGAAAATACACCCAAGTGTATCAAGAGAAATAATTAATAAATGTAATAACATACCTTGTTTTGTTTATGGAAAGGTGAGGAACGGGTCCCATTAGATCACTTTGGAGGAGCTCTATAGAAGAGGAGGCTCTCCAAGAATTCCGTTTCTCAAACTTCTCTTGAGGATGTTTTCCAAGAATGCATCCTTGAAAAACTCCTTTGGAAAAGTGCATGTAAGGAAATCCTATGACAATTCCAAGTTTGTTGAGATGTTGCTTGTATTTGAAGTTTAGATGACCAAATCTCTTGTTCCATAGTCTACTAGAATCATCATCATGAGTCAGTAGTAAAGTATAATCATATTTAACAATAAACTTACTGAATGCATACAAATGAGACTGGTCATTTATCTCACCAACAACAATCTTGGAGTTATCATGCATGTCATAAATGGTTATGGAATCAGGTGTGAATTCCAACCTTTGTCTTGTTCCTGAATGTGTTATTTGATAAATAGAGAGTATATTCATGAAACATTTTGTAACATGCAATACATTCTCAAAAATTCCATGTTGGAGTTCTACTCTTCCTTGTCCAATGACCTCTACTATAGTATCATCATCCATGAGGTTGGGATGACCCATGCATGCAATAGCATAAGAAAAAAAACATTTGTGGCTTCCATGTGATGGGATACACCTCAATATATGATCCATGCATCAGGAGAAGAATGAATAGAAATTAAAACATGTTAATTACCTCTTTTTTGGTGGTTGGTCTCTCAACTTCTTCTTGAAATTCTTGGGAATGCAGTCCCCAAGATTGTTCTATTTAAGTTTCTTTTCCATGAGATCTATTATCTTCTTCATGGATGATGATTCCAGATGGTATCCATAGTTGCAGTAACCACATTTTGACTTCCATTTCTTTCCCTTTCTACCTTTGGAGCCATAGGAATCATTGAAGGGTTTGGAATCGTCTTCCTTCTTATGTTCATAATGGGCCTTTCCCTTTCCTTTCTTCTTGGAATTTGGATTAAATATGTTTCTTCTCTCATGCACAACAAGTGCATGAAAATTGGAACCCTTGATTGTCGCCATTTTAATGAGCTTGTCTTTCTCATGCATTAAGGAATCAATAAAATGATCCAATGTAGGAATTTTCCATGTTTCTCCTAAAGTGAATCTCACATTATGGAATGTTGAGTCAAGCACAACATACTATGGACCAATTTTTGACAAAATAAAAAAGAATCAATTGATTGTGTTGAGTTGATTTATTAATACCACCACCCTTTATATGAAGAAGAAGGGACTTGAACTTTGTGAAGAATTAGTGGATGTTATCAAATCTTCTCGGATCCAAGGAATTCAACTCTACCTCGAGCATGTGGCTTCTCATCTCATCCTATTTTCCAAAGAGATCTTCCAATTTTCCCAAATATCATCTAGAGTAGTACAAGCTTCAATGTGAAACAATAGCTCTGGGGACTTTGACATGCAAATAAGGTCGTAGGCCTCATCCATGTGGTTTGTATACCTATTTTTATCTATAGCTAGTGTTGGCTAAAACTTTGTAGCCATTTTTATTTGGTACAAGCCTCTGCATCTAAGTTGATGTAGAATTTTTAGCTTCCACTCGAAATAGTTATGTGACATAAGAAGAATTGTTGGAGAAAACTCCATTATTTATAACTGTATATTCCTCTTGGAATTGAAAATAAAGTTCCTATGTGCTTTATCCTATTAAAAAAATTCTAATACCATGTGAAGTTTCAGTGAAAATTGCAAAAAGAACCAAGCTAGTAGAAAAATCACACAAATCTTGCAAGAGAGAAAAGAGAAAGAGAAACAAGCTTGAGAGAAAGAATCAATTGTATTATTTGAATGAAAAAATGAATAATACACATGATATACTCTACATGTCTAAGTGAATGATCCATAGTAGTAATCTATAGAGATATATACACTCATTGATAAACGCCAAAGTAATATGCCACTTATTCCTAGTTAATTGGTCCATGCAATCATCAATTAATTGAGTCACACATGTGGAGGTGAGAAAAATAATGCATGCACACGATATGCACCCTCCTAGTTGCGTACATGTGATATGTGCTCTCTTGGTGAGTGTTAAAACTGAGGTCTCTATGCATAAGTGTCCTCCACTAGTATAACTGAGGTGTAAATGACTCTCAACTAAAGAGGGATGACACCCTATTTTGTAGGAGGAATGTTAATCCCTAATATTGTCTCATTACCCCTTAATTGGGACATATTACATGAATAATTTTATTTTATTTATGTCACCTTTATTCCATTAGTTGCAATTATACCTCATAGTCTCCTATATATACCAAGGAGACATTTTCATTTGGAATCATCTTGGAATTGTACATTTATGTGGGCATAAGGAGGTTGCCCCCTCGAAGAGGATTATTATCTGAATTTATCTCTTTTTCAAGGCGTTGAGTACTTATTCTAAGGTTTTTCTATGCTATATTGATATTTGGTTCTTAACATATGGTATCAGAGCTCAAGGTCTTGGGGTTTCATTGCTACATCTGAGACACCTTGGAATTTTTGATATAACTTTTTTTTTACAATGTTTCACAAGGAACGACTTGGAGGATATTTAGTAGATGAATCAAGGTGCATTGGGTTAAAATTTCATCTCCTGAGGCATTATAATTTCGGAGATACAGCCTATCCAAGATAGGGTTATGGAATCATTATTAACTAAGTCATTGCGGAATTTTCACTATAAAATATTTTATGTAACGTTTCAGACCCTGAAATATGGAGGATATTCACAGAAATTAGTAAGGTATATTTGGTAAAAATTTCATCTTCTGGTTCGTCTTACATTTGTAGATACACCCTGTGGAAGATAGGGTATCTGACTAGTCCTATTGACTAGTCTCAAGAAGGTGTTCCAGGTAAAACAATCATAACTTCTTCCTAGAGTATCCAAATTGAGTGAGAATGGTTTCATTGGATAGTGGACAGTCTATAGTATATCTAGTATGAGTTTCAGAATTGTATATCAATTATTTTGTGCGGGGAATGCTATACAAGTGACATCTCCCAGAAAGGCCAAAAATCAGCAAGTTGTGGGGAAGTTACCGTAAATTCCACTTGGCACATCCAATTTTGATCAGACCTATGGAATTGCAGAGAAGCAATATCAGAGAACTACAAAAAATAAATTTTCATACCCAGAAGGGATGAAACTTGGAAGATATAGAAGAAGAAAGATTGTCTAGCAGAACCACCTCAAAATCAAGGTTAAGAAGTGATACTTGGCCAACATGCCACCCAAAAAGGGAACTTCTACACCAAATACGCCTCCAGATAATCCTACATGGACTCTTTATGAAGGTGAAGAAATGCGTAGGGACATAAATGATTTACAAAAGAAGACAGTAACAAAAGATGAACTACAAGCAATGATGGAGGGTTTAAAAGGGGAGATCATGGAAGGATTGAAAATTTTCATAATAGAGAGGACACCTGAAAGTGAAAATGTATCCCATGAAATTCATGATGAGGACACAAGGAAGGTGAATCAAGAATGGAGAAATTCCAACTTTGGGTTGAATACCAACCACGTTTCTAAGATTGATATGAGGAAGTTTGATGGCAATGACCCGATCACATGGATACTTCAGATGGAGCAATTCTTTGATCTACATAATGTGCCACATACACAAAAGGTACGAATTGCTTCTTTATATTTAGAAACCAATCAATTTGTATGGTATCGATGGCTTTGTTCTTGCAAATCACTCGTCACTTGGACAATTTTCACGGAAGAAATGATAGCACACTATGAGGATACAAGGAGCAATACCTTCTTTAGCTAATTGATAAATCTCAAGCAAAAGGGTTCAGTTACAGAGCACATTGAGAACTTCCAAAGATT
>ML794705.1:157885-181825 GCA_009831015.1 Picea engelmannii
CATTTTTCCCCTTCCCGTACACTACCCTTTCCTTAGTCCCTTCTCGTCCCACCTTCCCAAATTTTAATTTATATTTTAAATTAACTCAAATAAATACTAGCCAATGAAATCGATCCATGTGGAAAATACTCATTTATGACACATGGAAACTCTATTAACCAATGGGAGGATGACACATGGAATAAAATGAAAGCATGACATGTGGAAACCAATTGGGTGGTGGCATGTGGAAAATCGTGGTAACCAATCACACAACAAGACATGGAGATGATGTGGAATGATGACTCCTCACTAAATCATTGTTGAATCATGATAACTCATCACTCACTGGATGATGACATGGTTCTTGTTGGAGGATCACTGGGAAGTCAAAATATTTAATTATTTAACTAATTTTCTAAGGGGTTGAATCTCTTAGTTTCTATAGTCTCTTCATGCTTCACATATAAATCATAATAAACCTTTTAATATAAAAAAAAAATATTTAATATCCCCATGCATGTGGGATATATATTTCCCAAGAAAAAGTCGAATTTTTAAAGAGAAGGACAAATTTAGATCAACGGCTAGGATTGACCCATGAAAACTGATCAATGACTGTTGAGCCTTGATGTTCCAGAGGCCATATCTTGATATACAAGCTACAATTTTGGACAAAATTTACCTCATTCGAGAGGTAATTTGATGAGGAAGATGATGCAATAGGTTTAAAGGTATTAAATTGGAAATATTGTTCTCAGAAATTGAAAAAACAGTCAACAATATTTGTATAGTTTGATGATAAATTTGCTTGGTACCTCGACTTCACAAGATCATATATTGAGATACAAAACTCCAAATTGTTCCTAGGAGGACTCATTGGAAATATGGAATGATTTAATTTACATAGAAATTAGTTTTAATTGTTAAGAAATTGAATATCATACTCAAAAAATCAAAACACATTCCACTTTAAAAAAGGGGCAACCAGTTAAAAATTTTCAAATAAAAATTTATTAATTTTTTTTTATCAAATAAGAAAAGGGCCCATTATAAGATATGAATATATATGATACAAATTCATTAATGATACTTTAATGAGGCATTAATTAAATTGGTTATTCCAAGAAAGAGAAATACCTAACTACTCAAGGAGTTAGAAGAGTCGGTTTTAAAAAGCAAGAAAGGGCTTCATCAAAGGGAGACAAAAGGTTGCATTAAGCAATCAAAATATCAGGATAGAGGGGTCCAACCATAAAATGCATCCAAGATTCTGATCAGAAAAAATAAATCTCCATCTTCTCCATCCTCCTTCTTCTTCTACACTAATTTCTTAAGGATTTATGTTTGTATTTCTGAACCAAGCATAAGGTTGAGTTCCTGAGTGTTTCTCTTGTAATCTTCCAATACTTTTCTTACATGATCATGAAGTATTTATAGCCATGTATATGTCAATGTCAGATGTAATCCAAGATTGTCTATTGGATTCATGAGAATTCAGATCTTGTTTGATAAGCCTTTTGTTTTAGTCACTAGTCAATTGGTTTGTAGAGATTTTGTATATTGTTGAATATATTTTACGAATAAAACTCCATAGATAACTACTTTGGGGTTTTACTTTAATGATTTATCATATATTGGGATCTTTGAGGATGACATTTTTGAAGTTTTCCCATCAAATTCTTTCAGTCATCAATGCAAAATGCATTTAAAGTGTTTCGAGATGATCAAAACTATTTCCTCATTTTTATTGTGAGAAGACATGGATGTTGTTGGCAGCATGCCGAAGTGGAAAGAAGGATGATTGTGGGGAAATAAAGCATGCAGAAATAGAAGTAACAGCTGAAAGGAAACACAACACGCATGCATGCAAGAAAGCATGCATAAGGAGAGAGACAGTTGGAAGGAGGAGAAACACACGCACATGAGAGGAAGACCTAGCGTCGATAGGGTTAGGTTTTTGGTAATGTATTGTAATGGATGAAGAGAAAAAGATGTATAAATACTGATACTGAGGTATTATAGAGGGTTCTAATACGTAGGTATAATAGGTTGAATTTTTGCATTGTTCAGATTGTTGTATGAGTCAATGTGAATTATAATGTTGTTATGTATTATTTTGTAAGTTGTTGAGCTGGAGGAGAGGAGAGAAGGAAGATCTGAGGATTAGATCGCAGGCTGAGGATCTTGGTGCGATCTAGTTTGCCTCATATAGATCTTACCCATCTAAGGAGAATTTTAAGCGCACGACGCCGGATATGAAAAACTACCATAATAAAAGAGCCAAGAGCCAAATCTTTGTGGATGTAGCCCAGGAGGGGGTGAACCATGGTAACATCTGTGTAATGGGATGAATGCATGCATATCTTTATTAAATTTTCAGTAGTTAATTGTTGTGCTGAATGAATGAATGGGTTATTACAGTGTGTGTTTAAATGTTGTTGCGATATTGAGGGAATAAGCTATGAAGGTTATTGCATAGTTGTGAATAACAGTAGATTGCAATCACAATTTATAATAAATGGTCTAGAATATAGATCCCATGTCTTGTGCTCAATCCTAGGTTGTAAACGCATGAGTCTTACAACCACCCATTAAAGTTATCTCGGGTGAGACTGCGTGGTGCATTCTGTGTGTTGCGTTGCCTTTTGGTTTACCAAGAGGGATGATAGTTTTAGAGGATTTTGTTGGAAACTCGAAAGACATGAACCTGGGTCAATAACTCAGATGGTAGAGAAAGAAGAATAAAACACAAACCAACAAATGGTTTCATTGTTGTTGGAAGGAACAGAGGAGGATTGAGTAGATGACATAGGCGGAGAAGGAAATGAGCAACGAAAAGAAGAGAGAAATGAGCCATTAGAAGGGGATTTTGAGACCATGGAACCCCACAAAAGTAGAAATTGAAACTTGGTTGAGAACCAAAGAGCTAGAGTTTGCACAGAAAGACAATAAAAACCCTAGAATCACACCCCGTAAATATTTGGACAAATACGTTTTTACTAATTTGCATGAAGTCTTTTTTTGTGATTTTCCCTATCTATTGTAGGATTGGATACTAAGGTTGAAGGATAACCACATGAAAAACCATATTCGAAAGTTAGAGTGGACCACATTACAGATTGAGCAGTTACAACAGGTGAACAACAAATTCACCCGCGCAATAGACTTTTGGCTTGACAGTATTGTGGCAGGGTTTATAATAGAGTTTGCAGTTGACATAGCGAAGTCATACAATGCAGCAGAGAAATAATTTCTATGCAGAACTCAATGAAGGTACATTCGATCACTGTATACTTCTATTAAGATACTGCTATATAACAAGGGTGTAAAGATAATGGAATCACACAACTAAACTTTTGTGTGTGCATGGGGGAAGGGGGGAAGCATTGACAGAGAGAGGAGAAATGGAAGGAGGAAAGGATATGGGAAAGGAGGAGGAACCCTTGGACCCGATCATGATGGATGACGACCAGATCTGATGGATCTCAGATACAAATGGAAAGACGCGTAGCGGAGAAACCTACCAATACAAGGTGAATACCAAGAAGAGAGCTATAGCCATGAGGGAAGGCTTGACAAGTGACGAGGAAGAGGTGGAGGATATTCTGGCTGTGGAGAAGATTGAGGAAATCCTATGAGAAACATACGAGAGGAAGACAAGAGGTCCAATAGTGGGAGGAAAAGGCAACCATCCTATCCATATTAATTTCAGTGTGGAACCCATAAACCCATGTGTAACTAATACACCAAAGAGAACACCACCATTTAGAGAACTGCAATTTGGAGGAAGTCTGACAATAGGAAGCACATCTACACAAGGAACAACAACTAGAGGAGCCAGTTCAGGTAGCACTAGTCAAGTATATACACTGCATGGAGGAGGTAGTAGTTCAGTATTCAGAATGGCAGGACATGATCCCACCATCAAATTACCAGAGTTTTGAGGAGAATCAACAGAAGACCCTGAGAAGAACTTGTTCATTTGTGCAAATATATGGGAAGAAAAACAGATCACTGATGAAGATACCAAACTCGCGTAGATAGATATTACGCTAAGATACCATGCACTAGACTGGTACACGAGTCTAGACACAAACAGGGCCCCTAGGACGACAAGGAAACTGGAAGACATTAAGAAATTAATGATTAATGAGTTCCAGAAGCCGAACTCAGAGGATCAATACATGAACGAGATGATTGAAATAAGACAAAAACCAGAAGAGTCTGTATGAGAGATTGACCTGATATTCAAGCGACTGAAGGGAAACTTAAAATACCTCATGAACGATATGCAACATCGACACCTGTTTGTCAATTCAGTACTCCCACACTTAAAATACCCTTTACGACAACAAAAATTTCAAACTCAGGTAGAGGCTCTGTAGGAAACCTTGCAACTAGAAGAAAACCAATACCAACAGACAGACCTAGATATCGAAGAACTAAAGGAGGATTTGAAGAATCTCACGTTTTAGCTGAACTAGAATAAGAATGAGGACAAACAAGAAGTCGTTTGGTGTACCACGTGTAGGATGAAAGGACACCACAAGAACAAATGTCTAACGTTTGCGCAGTATATGGAAACAGAAATTCTGAATCCATTACCAACGGGAGGAGTATGGTGCGAAATCTGTAAGAAACTGGGTCATGACCGTTATCACTGCACGATGATGCAGAGATACTAGACAGTCCCAAATAATTCATATTGCACCTTTTTCAACTCAGTAGGCCATGACGATAAAGAATGTATAACTATGGAGCTGATGCGAGAAAGGACATCAGATGAATATAGGGTAGAGGCCAAAATGATGACTGGGAAAGCAACGCCACAGTTCAATCAAGTCCCAACTCCATACAAAACTATGCAACAATAGTATAATACTGCGCAACAACCATACAATAACGCACAACCACAGTACAACCCAACACAACCTCAGTACAATACCGCACAGTATAATTAGGCGCCTCAATATAACGCGTCGAGAGGGGATCAAGAAGGCTATAGAGGAGGAGGAAGAGCCCAAGGATATTTCAGATGAGGAAGCGGACCAGTCACATGTCACAATTGCCAACATCTGGGACATTATGCAAGGGAATGTACACTTCCACCAGCAACTTGTATGTATTGTTGCACATTGGAACATGTTATAGAGGAATGTCCTACATTACTCGTAAAGATTCAAGAAAAGAGGAATTAGAACAACTAGAATGTTCAGTGGATTTCAGCCAAAACAAGGGATGAAGGATGAAACATCAACATAGTCACCTGTGGAGGCACAAAAATAGGCACCGATGTAGTTCAACAAGAACCAGTGCATAAACAATGGGTAAAGAAGAACATTGAACCCAATAAGAAATTCAACGCGCAAAAGGAAAAGGAGATCTTTAAAGAGGCCAGACAAGAATTTCATAATGAGGGCACAACGTCGACTTCAACTGCGCAACATAACAAGGAAGCACCAGAATACAAGATGCCTCCATCATTGGATCATACCAACAAAATTCAATCCACGGGACAAGTAAGTACAATCAAAGTATTTTTTCAATCATGTGTAAAAGTATTAAGTGATCCATCAACTATGAAAATATTGCAAAACATCCTAGAAAAGTGTAGCAGTGAGATGGAAGGAAAGCTAGAACCTAAAACAATTAATCACCTACACACAAATAATAACAAGTAGGGAATTTAGACTAAATGCTAACATTAGGGATTTCAATATGGGAGACATTATACTAGATCTAGCATATGAAGTGAATGTATTACCAAAAAATACATGGAAATGCATGGGAGAGCCAACATTGGGATACTTAAACGTCCAATTCAAACTAGCAAACCAACATAGAGTCCTACCAATAGGTAGACTGAAAGGAGTGTAAGTTTTAAACCTGCGAAGTAAAGCAATGCATATAGATTCTTAAGCAATATAGAAATTAATTAATGGCTCATACACAAAGTACACAAAGATTTTACACCGGAAACCCTCAACCGGGAAAACCTTTCTTATTTTCATTATATCGAGTTTCACCATTTTCCATACAATATATACAATGTTTTTAGGTATTCCGTAGATACAAAAACCCTAATCCCTTAATTCGGGATTAATTTACAAATCCTCTAAAAATAGCAAAAACCGCCCAAAAACAAAATTTCGGGGCACTGCCCCAAACCCTGTTGGCCCCGGGCTACCACCCGGTGCCGAACGCTGCACGTAACCAGGGGGGGCATACTTTCCCCCCCTTGGGACCCCCCTAGGAAAGCGCCCGACGCACATGGCAGAGCTCTAGGTGAAGGGATCGTCAGACACAGTTGTCGTATCTGACTCACCCACACACACACACATGCAAAGAATATAACACATACCCAACAAGGAGTGATAGTAGATATTGATGGAGTGCACACTAAAGTATATTTCAAATTCATTAAAATAGTGGACAACACAACACCTTACCTGACATTGCTTGGTCTGGATTGGGCATTTGACAACCAAGCCATAATCAATTTGAAGACCAAGAAAATGAAATTTGAGTCCGGAGAATATAGGGTCATCGCGCCATTAGACCCATCAGAAGGAAATCAACCAGTTGTATAGAACAAATGTTCTCGATGAGGATTACGTAAACCCAACTGCAGACAGGGTACTCAGTTGGTGGAGCATTACTTCATGTGCAACAGACCTAGACACTGGTTTAGAGAACTGATAGCAGAGGCTACATGAAGTATCCACGTGAAGATGTGTAAGAATAGACTAGGAAGTAAGATGGATAGGCACAGAAATCAAGGAACCACCCAGTTTCCATGGAATAAATGATTTGGAAACATTCTTGACACAGTATGAAGACATAGTGTTAGAGAAACAGAGACTGTAAGCACTTGACTTAGCACTAAAGGCCACACTGGCAAGATGGTGGGGCACACACAAAGAGACAATCACAGACTGGTACCAATGAAAGTGGTTACTACGCATAAGGTTTGGCACAGAACCGAAAAACAACAAACAACAGAAATATGAAGGACATAGAGCACCAGCGGAACACTTGGAGGCATGTAGAATGCTGTGGAAAATGACGCCACTAGAGGAATGGCCTCATCTCTTCATATATACTCTAGAGGGCATACCAACGAATTGGTATACAGACCAAGAATTTCACAAAGGAACTACGACATGGACAACATTGCAACATAATTTTTCAATCACTTTCTCAATCGAGTATGAGAACCCCAACATAGACACAACCCTTAAACGAATTAGAGGAGCAATATTAATCAAAGAACCAGAAATAGAATTGGTCACCAAAGAACAAAAAAGGAACAAGCAGACAGTCAATAAACTGTTGTCATGTTACCATGTACAAGAGGAAGCACTAGATGAAGACGATTCGTGCGATATCCATATCAAAGAAGTAGAAGGTGAAAGAGATGTGGAAGGACCAACCATAGAATCAGAAGTCATTTACGCACCAATCAAGGTAAAGAAAGTTAACATCGGGACAACTGAGAAACCCAAAATGGCCAGCATTGGGTATTACTAGGATGAGGAAACAGTGGAAAGCATCACAGAATTGTTGCACAATTATAGCGACTTATTTCCCACAACCTTTACAAAGATGAAAGGTATAGCCGAAGAACTAGGAGAAATGAAAATACCACTTAGACTTGATGTGAAACCTATTAGATAACGACCCTACAAATTGAACCTGATATATAAACAGAAATTCATAGATGAGATCGACAGGATGCTCAAATCCGACATCATAGAACTAGTTGAGGAATCAGAGTGGATAAGTCCAATGGTAGTACAAGACAATAAACAAGGAGGGATCAAGATATGCATCGACTTGAGGAAGTTGAACGATGCATGCCTACATGACCCATTCCCTACATCGTTCACGGATGAAGTGTTAGAGAATGTGGGGGGACATGAAGCCTACTCATTCACAGATGGATTCTCGAGATACCATTAGATTAAGATAGCACAGGAGGACAAATACAAGACAATGTTTGCGACAGAATGAGGATCTTACTAATACACAGTCATGCCATTTGGACTGAAAAATGCCCCCGTGATATTTTCCAGAATGGTCATCGCAGCATTTAAGGAATTCATCCATCAATTTCTTGAAGTATACCTAGATGATTGGACAATATATAATCTGTTGAAAAACCATGTTGAAGTTTTACATCTGATGTTACAAATATGCAGACAGTGTCAGATATCACTGAACATCAAGAAAATCATATTTGGAACACCGTTTGGGATACTATTGAGCCACATAGTATGCAAACAAGGTTTATTAGTAGATCCGGCAAAGATCGCAGTCATTGTTAATCTGCCAGCACCGAAAACAGTCTATCAGCTAAGAGTGACGTTAGGACACATAGGATACTACAGGAAATTCATCAAAGGATATGCCCAGATTACAACACCGATGGAAAAGTTGTTAAGAAAGGATACAAAGTTTCAGTGGAACGATGAGTGTCAAAATGGCCTGGATACCTTGAAGGAAAATGTTGTTACCGCGTCGATATTGGTATTTACAGACTCGAAAAAGACATTCCATGTGCATGTAGATGCATCATCCATAGCACTTGGAGCTATCTTGGAGCATCCAAGAGTGAGAGACTTGGATCACCCAATAGAATTTGCAAGAAGGAATTTATCAGACTCAGAACAAAACTATAACACGACAGAAAGAAAAGGCCTAGCCATGGTCTATGCACTGCAGAAGTTCAGGCATTACATATTGGGGAAACACTTTAATATGTTCATAGATCACTCAACCCTAAAATACCTAGTCAATAATCCAGTGTTAGGGGAGAGAATATGTCGATGGTTACTGTTATTTCAAGAATTTGACTTTGAGGTAATAATTAAACCTGAAAAATTGAATGTAGGACCCGACCATCTATCGAGGGTCACAAATGGAGAAGAACCTACAAATTTAGAAGACAACTTTCCGGATACACAGTTATTCTCAGTTTAGATTGTTGATGAATAATTCACAGATATCATTCAGTACTTGAGTACTGGTACTGCGTCGCAAGAATATAGCACCACGTAGAAGAAACACCTAGTAGTCCGCACTGTCGATTATCAACTGATTGCAATACATTTATATAAAATGGGCCCAGATATCATCTTGTGAAGATATGTGTTAGAGCATGAAATACCAAGAGTCTTAGTAGAAGCCCACAAGGGAGTAGAAGGAGGGAATTATGCGGGTAAAGCTACCGTGCAGAAGGTATTCCACGCAGGACTATGGTGGCCAATGATTCACAAAGATTCAAAGGAGTGCTGTCAAATATGCGATGTTTATCAAAGGGTAGGCAAACCCAACAGAAGGGAAAAAATGCCATTACGACCACAAGTGACATTACAGGCATTTGAAAAGTGGGAAATAGACTTTGTGGGACCAATCAAACCACTGGCAAAAAGAACAGGGGATAGGCACATTATCACTACAACAAAATATTTAACAAGATGGGCGGAAGCATATGTTTCTCCACTATTTATTTCTTGTGATCTTTATGTGCAACAAGAAATATTTTGATTCTTTAAAGATTGAAGGAAGCAGTTGTAGTGTGCCCAGATATTTGACTGTTTCTCCCTTGTTGTGTTGACACACCTCACATTCAGTGACAAAATCACGGATGTCCTATTTCATACCATCCCAGAAAAAAGAACGTTTGACCCTGTCATATGTTTTGGTGAACCCTGAGTGCCCCACTGTGGGTGTAGCATGAAGCTCATAAAGTACCGTGGATTTAAGCTTTGATTTTTTACTTAAATACAAACATGATTTATATCAAAGCTCATCCTGGAGCCCAGAGTACCCTGGGGGAGCCGGAGCCTTGGTCTGCAATTGTTGGATCAGATGCAAACTTTTGGGATCTTGAATCCATTCCTGGCACACAGCTTGGATCCAATCAGGTACAATGAAGGAAAGGGGAAAAAGGGATCCTTCTTCTTCATATTTTCAGGACAGTGCATCTGCCACTACATTGTATTTTTCCTTCTTGTAAATGATCTCATAATCATAACCAAAGAGCTTAGTCACCCATTTTTGTTGCTCCTGGGAGGAAATGCATTGTTCCAGAAAGTACTTGAGGCTTTGATGGTCGGTCTTAATTTGGAAGCGTTGCCCCAAGAGATAAGGGTGCCACAGATCAATGGCATGTAGAATAGACAACATTTCCTTTTCATAAATGGGTTTGCCCAGATTCCTTTCAAACAGTTTCTTGCTAGTGAAGGCCAAAGTTCGACCCTCTTGAATAAGGACAATGCCGATTCCTTTCCCTAAGGCATCACATTCCAACACAAAGGTCTTTTTGAAATCAGGAAGGGCCAGAACCGGAGTGGTGCACATGGCCGTCTTCAAGGTTTGAAAATATTGAGCAGCGGCTGGAGTCCAAGTGAAAGAGTTCTTTTTGAGGAGAGCAGTGAGAGGTGCTACAATCTTTCTGTAGTTCTTAACAAACTTGCAATAATACCCTGTTAAGCCCAAAAATCCATGCAAGCTTTTGAGAGTCTTTGGGTGCAGCCAGTCTTTCATAGCTTCAATCTTTTTTGGATCCACCCTGACGCCATCCTTGCCAACCAGATGACCCAAGTATTCTACTTCTGAGGCACCAAAATCACATTTAGATTGTTTCAGGAAAAGTTGGTGTTGGGAGAGGAGATGGAGAACTTGATCCACATGAGTAAGATGTTTTGTCCAGGTTTTGCTATAGATGAGGATATCATCAAAGAAAACTAAGACAAAATGATGGAGAAAGGGATGAAAGACATGATTCATGAGGCTTTGTAAGGTGGAGGGGGAATTACACAAGCCAAAGGGCATGACGAAAAACTCATAGTGGCCTTCATGAGTGCGAAAGGCCGTCGGAATGTTTGCCTCTTTCATACGTATTTGGTGATAGCCCGAGCGAAGATCAATTTTAGTAAAGAATTGGGCGCCACTCAATTCATCCAGGAAGTCATCAATGACAGGAATGGGAAATTTGTCTTTAATGGTCAGTTTGTTGAGGGCACGGAAGTCAGGACACATTCTCCAAGAACCTTCTTTCTTGAGAACCATGACTACAGGAGAGGAGTAAGGGCTTGTACTAGGGCAGATAACACCTACATTAAGGAGTTCCTGGACCATTTTCTCAATTTCATTTTTTTGTGAAAAGGGGTGGCGATATGGACGGATATTGGGAGGAAGGATTTCGGGTACAAGGGGAATGGAATGATCATGAACACTGCAGGAAGGAGGGAGTCCTTGGGGAGTGGAAAATACCATTTGATGTTTAGAAAGGAGAGCTTGGAGGTCATGCGACACTGGGGGTGTCTCTGTTGCTTGGATGGCATGGAGTTGGCCAATGACACCAGAATGACCTTTTTTGAGAAGCTTTTCCATGCAATGGGAACTAATGACCTCAGGTGAACCAGTAGTGATGCCTTGGAATTTATATTGGTAGCCTTCCTGGTTGAATTGCATGGTTAATGCCTTAAAATCCATGAGAATGGGACCCAAAGTTCTTAGACAGTCGACACCCGACACAATGTCACAACCACCCATGTCGATAGCAAACATATGGGGTTTTAGGTGGTAGTCACCGATTTGGAGACACACATTTTCACAACGCCCTCCACATTTCATGGAACCACCATTGGCAATCATGATTTGGAAATTGTTGATAGCATGGATGTAGAAACGAGTTTCATGGGCAATGTGGCGATGAATAAAATTATGGGTGCTTACACTATCAACCAGAATGATGACCTTCCGATGCTTGATGTAATTGATTAACTTGAGGGTTTGGGGAGCGGAAAAGCCAGTGAGAGCATTGAGGGAAATGACGGGTTCTACTTCAGGAGGGTCTAAGCGAGGGGTTATGTCAGTGATTTCAGGTGACTTAGACACAAGGGGAGTTTCAACATCCTCTTCTAAAATATCCTCAGAGATGGCCATAAAAAGCTTTTGTTCCTTACACTTGTGGCCCGGGAAATATTTGTCATCACAATTATAACAAAGGCCTTTGAGTTGGTGTTCATCCATTTCAGCCCTGGTCAATTTCTGGATCTTTAATGGGGTGAAGGGAGTAGTGGGAGTGACGGGTTTAGGGCGAGGGATAAAGGAGGGTTTTCGGCTTTGAGATGATACAACCTGTTGTGCTTATTTATCTCTTTTAGTATCCTCCACCCAAGTCGAGGGTTGAGCCATGAGTACATGGGCTCGAATCTCCTCCTTGAGGCCACTGATAAAACACTCTCGAAAGAAAGCATTTGTCATGCCCTCTGTTCGAAAATCTAGGCGCTCAAAGGTAGCTATGAAGTCTTCTACTGTTCCAGATTGTTTCAACTTTGTCAAATGGCCCAAATGGTTGGTTTCCATGTCAAATCATTCATAAATCTCAGTCACAAATTGGGTCCAAGCAATATACCCTTGACGAGAAGTTTTTCTCCATTGCCACCATTGCCAACGTTCTTGATCTAGATGGAGAACACCATACCGGAGTTTGGCCAAGTCATCTGTGATACCATATAAAGAGAAATAATGTTCCATTTGGGTTACCCAACTAGTGGGGTCCGAGCCATCAAATTTGGTCACATCCACCTGTGGAAGGCGTATGTCACATTGAAAGTGTTGGTGCTAAAAGGTATGGGAATGGGAGGAATGTCCGCCTTCGGTCTTTGGAGGTGTTTCAGAGAAATGGCTATCTGTAGGGATCTTCAGTTTGGTACAGAGGGATGTAAAGACAGATTCAAGTTGGGTGGTCAGTTCTTGTTTGACATCCTCCTTTGAGGATTGCATGGTTGTATTTATGGTTTCATTGATGGATGAATCGATGGAGGCAACAATAGCATTGAGTTGTTTCACTTCTTTTTGGGTCTTGAGGAAACCATATTGCAAGGTGTTGAAGTGAGTTTCTAGATCTTGGCTATGGGTATGGGCCATGAGGATGGATGAACTGAAAAGGGGCGGGCGGTGTCAAAAATTTTGCCAAAAAATGATATGGATGAATGTGATAGGGGTGGAGAGATGAATCCAATGGAATAGGTCTCAAATAATGGTGAAAAAAATTCTAGACATTTTTTTTCCTACACCTGTGGAGCTATACTCCGATATGAAGAATATTGCGGTGATGAAATCCCCAAATTCTTAACCAGAAAGAAATGTGTATTTACTTGGCAACCCGAACACGGTTGCACGAAAATAGAATTGGTCTGTATTTGTTTATGTTTCTGTCCCCCAAGGGTTAGGTATTCAAGGGTTCTACAGACAAGGGTTTGCCCTGTGCTATAGCTCTCTAATATACGTGTGGGGTCCAACAGTAGTACTCAGCCCAATATCTCAGGGCACTAACTAAGGAGGATAGACTGTATCCTTAGCCGTACTACCCGACTACCCAGGTACTAGAGAGTATCTTCCTGAGTGATGTTCTTGGTGACACTATAGCAGTCCGGTGGTCGATAGGTTTATCTAAAGAGGGCTTCAAGAAATCTAGGCCGATCTATACACAGGTGTTGTCTGATGCGCTACCACTCGAAGGGGTACCAACAAGGGTTACAAGGGTGGCCAACAGATGTGCGCTTAAGAACCACTTGTATTTCCTGCATGTATGAATCCCTCAACTGTGGGTTTATGTGTGTAACGACAGATCTCTATGGCTTAAAGACATTGGAATATGTCTCTACACTGGAAAAAAAATTGCCACAATTTCTGCCAAGGAAAGTGATATGATACCACTTGCCAGATACTAGATATAATAAATATGCAGAACAGAAATAAAATGCTAGAAATGGCAGAATAACAATAATATATCCAGCATAATCTCCACAATAACACATAAATGATACAAGAACAACAACAAAAATAACACTTTGATTCAGAAAGCAATGTTCACAGGCCTCTTTAGGGGGGCAACCTCCAGTCGAGCAATGCTCTGTTACAATAATATCCAAACTAGGGTTTTCATACCCTCGACCCTTATTTATACTAAATATGTCTATCAAGAGAAGCATCTAGAGGAAGATCATTCTAGAAGTGGAAGCTTCTATTAGGTCTTCTTACATCCGCCTTATTCTATTTTATTGAAAGGCCTTATTAATGTTGACCTTTATTACATCCGAATATATTGATCTACCTATGTGCGGGTTATGAGCCTAACAAGGAGTCATGTAATAAAACACTAATGATTTTATGGGAAAGAAACATGTCACCATATCATATTAAGTAAAAGTGGAAGATACAACCAAATTGCCTTGATGTCACAAGTTCCCTTTCGATGGTCCTTTGTTCCAACACACACATACACTTTCTCCGAATTTGTATGAAGATGGTCCACAAAATCTTGGTGGACAAATGGAGGCCTCAAGCATCAGTTGTAACAGGATCCTTCACACAGTCTTTAGCTTATTCTTTCAGCAATTCTTTGCTCAATCTTGCTTAACACTTTCCATGAGAAACCCATCATTATATAGGACAAGGTGAAGTGGTTGAAAGGATGAGGATGATCCCAACAAATCAGAGAAGCCAGTAGGATCACAACCATACGGACTCCACCTCACATTCTAGAAGATTATACTTCTAGAAATTTCTTGAACTTCTTCCTTTCCTTAGCTTCAAATGCTGCCACACCCTGCCTATATAGAAACATGTGGAAACCCCACGAGCTAGGCATAGAGCAGCCTGCGAAAATCAAGGATTTCCACACTGTGTACCACTGTCATCCTGCGGTGTCATTCTAAAAATATGCCTTGTAGGGGAATAACTCGGTCATTTTCCTCATACAAAAGATTTTTTCGAGAGCCTAAACACATGCTTGTATAGTCATCATCAGGGTGACCAAAATAATGTGTAACACACATCTATAAAAATGGGGGATTTATATCCTTGTGAGGTTGTTGTTTCAATCTTAACCGATTCAAACATAAAAAACTCCTTAGATAGAAGTTGCAACATTTTGTTTAATGAATTCTACTTGCTAACCCATGGAGAGAGTTTTGAAAATAGTAAGATCTGGTTGAACTTTTATTTTGAGCACCTCATCCCAACTATGTGGATTATCAGTGAAAACTTTATCATCAAATTTTTCATGTGCATAAGGAAAATATACTACAACTTGTTCAACTTTTTTCAATACGAGACATTTGGGATCATGCTTGTGATATCTTCTAGTCCCAAAACTGTATTCAAGATTACTTAACCCTTGTTTCCTGACTTGTGTAGTGTCTTTAACAAAATAATATCCTAATTGAAAACCATAAGGAAAAAATGCTCTCTTTTTGTTCTTGACTAAGAGGCATTAAACCCTTGAAAGATTGTTTGATAATAGATCTCTCCCAAGGAAAACCTATCTATGACATATGCTGGTAAAATATGTGGAGCATCGGTACCTCCAAATATTTAAAAATAAGTACATTTTTCCTTGAGATAACAATTCCAAATGAATGATATGATCTTCCTAGATTTCTTAAACAACCTAGGGAATTCTTGTTGGAAAATTATGAAATAAAGATGGGCCAAGAAGAGATCACATGTCAAAGGGTATGATCTCTTATGCCTATTCTCCTACAATATGATAAAATATATATGAACATATAATTCAAATACGTGTCAAGTTAAGTTCATCTCAACAAATACATTATGGGCACAAACCCCATATAATATATAATAAGCCATTAGAATGAGGGAAATTCACCTTGAAAAGGATTTTGTGCCTGATTGATATGGGTGTTGAGTTGTTTTTCTATGATATCACCCAAATTGAAAATGCCACTTGTCATTTTCATGGTGTATGTTAACGGCATCCAAGCCTCAGTGAACCTAGATCAATCCTTCTCTTTGTACAATCTACATATTAAAACCATCAGGTATGTTACGTTTATCTTAAATTGGTTATGCCAAACCACCCTGAGGTCTGACTTGTGAATTTTTTATCCTCCTTCCACCAAAAATCTACTAGCTTACTCACCTCCTGTTTTACATGGAAATCAACCACAAAAAAATTGTTGAGTCTAAAATCTAGTTCACTAATATTGTAGTACTTATTGACTTCAATCGAGAGGAACATTCCTATGCACTTCCCTTGTACATCATTAATGAATCATTTTTGTCATTTGCATGACTTATAATCCATTCTAGTGTCTTTACGCATGGAACAAATAGGGCCCTAACACCCACCATTTGTAACAGAGAACAACTAATGTTGGAGAAGACCTAGTCATCTATGTAGAATTGTGGTGAAATTTGCAAAGAGAATCTATCTAACAACAATTCATACAAAGCTTGAAAATTGAGAGGAGATAAGAGATGAGAAAAAATAGTCAATATAATTGTATTCTATAATGAGAGAATTATTAATTTCACATGATCTACTCTACATGTCTAAGTAAAGTTTGTTGGACACACTGAACACACTGAGAGGGGGGGGTGAATCAGTGTGAGGCTCTTTTTACAAATTCTTACAAAACTTTAGTCAGCCATCACCATTCACAACATAATTTCTCATTAATTCTATTCACACTTAGTTTCTTCCATGTAAACATATCTCAATGACATATATTAATAATAAATAACTATGCACCATCACAATAAAGAACACAAAGAACACCATATATATGTATAACTTTATTTTGTATTATGGACTACAATCCTTGGGGTTTATCAACACCAACTGAAATGAGCACCAAATCAAAGAGAGAACCAAATCTCAATGCAAGACCCAGCCTGCAGATCTCAGCACCGACTGAGAAGAGGAATCCAATCCCCAAGCATAAGACCCATCTTCTAGATAGAAAGAAGTTTGTCAAACTGTACCAACAATATATATCAAGACAAGTGCATCAACTATGCACAACACAAACTGTCACCTCAACCTGTATCATCAATATCATCATCCAAATCACATCTACTCACAAAGATCAATCATCAAGTAAACTCTCAACCATATTCTCAATATCACCGAGTTAATCAAATTTAAGATACCTATAGAAATACACCATACTCTCCATAAACCAAATACCATAAACCCTTACACAAGACCATGTGCCAAAAACATACATTTAATCGTGTAGCAATCATCAAGACCTATACCATATCATGCAACAATTAGAACAATTCAAATATCAAAATCTCATGTGGTTACCAAACTGCCAAATTTATACAGCTGCCAAATCTATTGTCGTGGTTTTTCTTCTGTGATTTTTTTGCCTTGGTTTTGCTGCCATGATTTTGTTATCGCGGTTCTACTGCCACAATTTTGTTGTCACGGTTTTGTTTCCCCGGTTTTGCTGTTGTGATTCTGCTGTCATGGTTTTTCTGCCATGATTCTTCTGCTGCACTTTTTGTAGATTTTAACCTTGTAGAATATTTACTACAAACAAATATTCAATAAAAGAACAGAAAATATAGAATGGAAAATAAAAACATTACACATAGATTTTTCCCCTAGAAACCCAAACCGAGAAAACCACCATATTCTATATTCATTCATAGTGATAGATTGTTTACAATACAATATAAATATAGGAGCCAACAACATCCAAAAATCTAACCCAATGGCCTGGATTAGTCAACAACCCTAATTCCTTAACCAGAAATAGAAAACCATCGGCAAAAACCCATGTGCAGAAAAACCGCCCAACAATGGACACGAAAAATGAGGAAAAAATGCAACATGTTTCCCGAGGAAAAATAAAAAATTCTTAGGGGCGCTTCCCCTGCACCCCCCCCACCCAACAACATCCAAAACTCTAACCCAATGACCTGGATTAGTCAACAACCCTAATTCCTTAACCAGAAATAGAAAACCATCGGCAAAAACCCATGTGCAGAAAAATCGCCCAACAATGGACATGAAAAATGAGGAAAAAATGCAACATGTTTCCCGAGGAAAAATAAAAATTTCTTAGGGGTGCTTCCCCTGCACCACCCCCGCCCCCCCCCCAGCCCCCCCTTCAAACCCCCTTGTGCACTTGATGAAACACAGACACTACTACTCGTGAAAATAATATAACACATACCCAACATTCTCCCACTTGTTGTTTTCTTTGCATACATGGGGTTACATGGTTACATAGTCAACAATCCAGGGCAACAATGCCCATGCATCCTCTACACCAAGAGAACTTCTAAATGCTCACAGAATTTGTTAATGAATCTACAACATTCTTCAAAGTTTCCACCTTCATCAACAACACTTTCTTTTCTTCAACCATGTCTCTCACAAAGTGATATTGAATATTGATATGCTTTTTCTTTGAATGATAAGTCGGGTTCTTCGCCAGAAAAATTGCACTCTGACTGTCACAATCTATCCTTACAGCTTGTTGTACCAACCTAATACCTGAACACAATATTTTTAACCATACTACTTTCTTACTTGCATGAGTGGATGCCATGTATTCAACTTTTGTAGTTGAAAGTGCCACTACAACCTGTCTTTTTCTCATCCAAGTTATTTCTCCTCCAAATAGGTTAAACACATACCCGCTTGTAGATTTCCTACGATCCATATCTCTAGGCCAATCTACATCCACAAATCCATGTATATCCAACACTTTGTCTAATCCTAGTCTTCCTTGGGAGCACAATCCATAGCTATCAGTGCCATGAAAATACCTGAAAACCCTTTTTACTATTGTCCAATGCTCCTTCCTTAGTTTTGACATATATTTGCTCAAAAATCCGACTGCATGTGCAATGTTCGGTCTAGTACATACCATTGCATACATCAAATTGCCAACTGCACTCGCATATGGAACACGAGAAATGTCCTCCTCCTCTTCTTGTGTCTTGGGACACTGATCTGTAGATAACTTTACACCAACATGAATAGGAACCTTGATCGGTTTACATTCCTGCATATTAAACCTTTGCAATATTGTCTGTACATATTTTCTCTAATTTAACTAGAGTTTCCTCTTTTTAAGATCTCTTTTAATTTCCATGCCCAAAATGAAATTTGAAGCATTGAGATCCTTCATGTCAAATTTAGAGGATAATTGAGTTTTCACATCCTGGATAATCTCCTTGTTGTTTCCTATCAGTAACATGTCATCCACATACAAGAACAAACAAATCAAATGATCACCAATTAATTTAAAATACGCATAATGATCCTATTTTCTTCTTTTGAAGCCAAGTCCCAACATATCAGTATCAAATTTTTGATACCACAACCATGGTGGTTGTTTTAAACCATACAAGGACTTTTTCATCTTGCATACCAACTCCTTCTTTCCCTTCACAACAAATCCTTTTGGCTGCTTCATATAGATTTCTTCTTCCAAATCCCCATGTAGGAAATTTGTCTTCACATCCATCTGTTCTACTTAAAAATCAAATGCAACAACAACAAATAACAAAAATCTTATAGAGGTTAACTTGGCAACAAGAGAAAAAATCTCACCAAAGTCAATTCCCTCAACTTGGGAATAACCCTTTGCTACTAACCGAGCTTTGTCTTTCTTCACTTTTCCTTATGCATTTAGCTTCTTTTTGAATACCCATTTTCTGCCAATGGGCGTTCTCCTAGTCGACAACTCCACTAGATCCCAAGCCTCATTCTTATCCAAGGATGCCATTTCTTAATCCATGGCCCTTTTCCATAGATTTCCATCCTTTGAATTCACTACCTCCCTGACAGTTCTAGGATCATCATCAGTAATAGACAAAGAAAAATTAGAATGGAAATCAGATGGAGTATACCTTTCCGGTAGCCTTCTTTCTCGAATTGATCACCTCAATATTGGAGTATGAGGATCTTCTTCTTCTGATTCATGTTCTTCTGTAGAGTTTGATTCATCATACTTTAAATCAAACTCTATTTTCACTAGTTCTTCATGTTTAACAACATCCTTCATTTATCTAAATACCACATCTCGGCTATACACTACCTTCTTAGTTTTTGGGTTCCAAATATTATAACCTTTGAGACCATCTTTATATCCAATAAAGATACACTTTTCAACCTTCTTATCTAGCTTACTCTTGTTTTCCTTTGGAACATGGACATATGCATCACAACCAAATACCTTGATATGCGTGAGAGAAGGTTTCTTACCAGTCCATACCTCTTGTGGAGTCTTGTCATCCAACACTGATGAGGGTGATCTATTGATGAGGCAACATGCAATACCCACATCCTCTGCCCAGAATTCTTGTCCTAACCCAGCACCATTGAGCATGCACCTTGCTTTTTTTATCATCATCCTATTCATCCTTTCTGCAACTCCATTCTGTTGAGGTGTATATGGAGCAGTCTTCTACCTTTCTATACACCTTAACACCTTAATTATTTTCTCTGTTTGATTCTCAACAAGAACCTTAAAATCTTTAAACCTATCAAAGACTTCATATTTTTTCCTGAGGAAATATATCCAAGTATTCCTTGAGAAGTCATCTATAAATGAGACATATTATACATATTTTCCCAATGATGGGACTGACATAGGTCCAAAAAAATCACTGTGAACTAGCTGTAAAATTCCTTATTCCCTCATTGCACCAGAGGGGAATCTTACCCGATTCTGCTTCCCATATACACAATGTTCACAGAAATCAAAATACAAAGAGAAGTTAGACATACCTTCAACCATACCTTTACCGTGTAGTAGTCGAAGACCCTTCTCTCCGATATTCCCTAGTCTTTGATGCCACAAAATAATCTTTTCTCTAGAGACTGTAGGAGTTCTTTCTTCTTCAACTTCAATATCAGGAACAATGGAACTATTACACCAATCACTAATAGTTCTTCCTTGCAGCTTATACAGAGTTCCAAACCGATCTCCCTTTAACAACACCATTGCTCCTCGAACCATCCTGTAGGTTTCATTTTCAAATATTGTTCTTATCCCTGCATCATCCATTTTGCTTACAGAAATAAAATTTATGGCCAATCCTGGGATGTGTAGAATACCATGTAGTGTTCTAATCCTTCCATCTATGAGCCTCAACTTGAATTTTCCTCTACCTATGATTCTAGTTGTTGAGTCATCACCTAAGAAAACATTATCTCCATCATACCTTTCATATTCATAGAACCACTCCCTGTGGGGAGTCATATGAAAGGATGCACCTGAGTCAAACAACCATGCCTGATGATCTGCATGTGTGCTTGAAGAAGCCAAGTACACATCCCCTTCTTCTTCCATGGAGGTCTTTTCTTCTGTAGAAGGATATTCTTTAGATCCCTTCCTTTTCTCAACTTTGGATCTACATTGCTTCTTGTAGTGCCCTTCTTTTCCACATCTCCAACATACCTTTACAAAAATTCTGGGAGATTTAGAACTACCCTTACACTTATATATCCCACTTGAGAACTTAGATCTATTTCTTTCTTGGGAGCATCCTCTTGCAAATAATGCATTTGTGCTCTGTCTTTCTATATTCTTCCATCTCATCTCCTCCAGAAACAAGGATGAGACCACTTAATCAAAATTCAAGGAAGTTATATTACTACCTATGGCCACAACCAGACTATCCCATGAGTTTGGTAAAGAACACAGTAAACTAATACACTTATATTCATATGAAATTTTAATCTCAACATATACTAACTGACTTACCATAGTATTGAAAAAATTCAAATTCTCTGCCACCGAGTCTCCATATCTCATCCTCAGGTTATACATATTCTTTCTCAAGAATATTTTATTTACTAGGGACTTATAATGATACAAATTCCCCAACTTATCCCATAAATTTTGGGCAGTAGCTTCCTATGACACATTTAGTAATATTGAATCTAAGAGACACAGTCGGATTATAATCTTCGCCTTCTGATCCAACTTTTTCCAGTCATTTGTTGAAGTTCTTATAGGTGCAGTACCCGGATCTACCACGATCCACTGATCTCTGTCCACCAACAAATATTCCATCTTGAGCTTCTACAACTCAAAACTTTTCCCATTAAACTTCTTGATCTCCATTTTTGAATTGCTCACCATTTCTTTTCACCTGAAAAAATCAATACTACATATCTCCCACTGTAACAAGGCTTATCATAGTCCCGAGCCAAACCCTTGACCACAAAGGGGTCCCTCTAAAGACAACAAAGCTCCGATACCAAATGTAGATTTTAACCTTGTACAATATTTATTGCAAACATATGTTCAGTAAAAGAACAGAAAATATATAATGGAAAATACAAACATTACACAGATATTTTTCCCTTGGAAACCCAAACTGGGAAAATCAAAATATTATGTATTCATTCATAGTGATACATTGTTTACAGTACAATATACATATAGGATCCAACGACATCCAAAAACCTAACCCAATGAACTAGATTTGCCAACAACCCTAATTCCTTAACCGGAAATAGAAAACCATCGACAAAAAACCATGTGTCGAAAAACCTCCCAACAATGGACACGAAAATCGAGGCAACACAAAAAACAAGGAAAAAATGTGACACATTTCCCAAGGATATTTTTTTCTCAGGGGAACTGCTCTCGAACTCCCATGCGAGGGGATTTCTCTCCTCAAACCCACATGTGCGCCCAGTGCAATGCAGAAAATACTACTCATGCAAAGAATATAACACATACCCAACAATTTTTCTTCCGTGAATTTTCTCTATCAATAACACCTTCCCAAATAACCTTTCAAAAATTGAAATTAAATATGTTCAAAGATCATGCACATAAGAGACCCTTTCTCTCGTATTTATACTTCTCCAAGTAGCTTCCTCTAGGGGTTATGTTCTAACCAACTTACCCAACTTCCTTCTTTTGGGGCTAACCCACTTCTAACCACTTTGTCCATTTACAACAACGAAGTTTATCCACAAATAGTGAAATCTCCACTTCTAGTTGCAACTAATTTATTTTTCATTTTTTTCTTGTTGCAACCACTTAACCCATGACCAACCACTTTGACTAGTCAACTTCTTCTAGGTGCTTCTAGAATAATATGACTTATTTTACCTTCTTGACTTCATTGACCTTCTAGGGGATTCTAGAGAAATCATGAGGGTTCTCCAACTTCACATGGCCATAACTCTCTAACCGTGAGGAGTTATGTGAACATGACATATACTATCCATATGGAATAGTTTATCCTGCAATTTCACTAATATTCATTACATTATTCCTCAATCAAACTTGGGTTCCCTAACCACATTGTTGGGATACTCAACTACCTAACCATTTGTAATTCACAAAGCATCTTCCCATGAGATATTTCACCATAAGGGGACCACTTTGAGAAATTTATCCAAGAGTGTCTTCCCATGAGGGATTTCACCATAAGGGGACCACTTTGGAGTTTATCCATTTGGTTCTTCCTATCAACCATGACATAACATCAATGATACAACTCCCTTTAATATCAACACATCATTATGACACCACTTGACATCAACCCTTTGACAACAATTACATCAATGGCCATATAACCAATAATCAATATATCAATGATACAAACACATCACTATGACAAAACTTGACATCAACTCTTTGACATCAATGACAACATGGTACAATAAAGTCACCATAGTAGTGATTTAGAGAGATCTAGACACTCACTAACAAAAATTGAAGTAATCTACCACATGGTCCTAGTTAATTGATCCATGCAGTCATTAGTTAACTAAGTCACATGTGTGGAAGTGAGAGAAATACATGCAATTGCTAGTGATAAAACCAAGGTTTCCATGCATGAGTGACTTCCACTAGTATAAATGAGCATAACTAAATCTAAATTGAAGAGGAGTGTCTTATTTTGTAGGGGAATATTCTCTAGAGAGAATATTCTCATCTAAGGAAGAATTCTCAAAATTGGACTATCAACCTTAGAAAAAAAATTACCTAGGTGAGTGTGTAATATATCCAACACCCCCCCTTAACACTACTAGGGTGTACACGATGAATGGGTCTCGACAACCAAGGCCATGTTGGGTACCCATTGTACAATGCATCTAAGAATGAAACACTGAAAAAATGGAGGAAAGAGGGAAAACCT
>ML794705.1:204775-242917 GCA_009831015.1 Picea engelmannii
CCCATCCCTCATCAAGACATCCGCCTACCAGTCTGCGAGCCATTAATTTTCAGGGCCAGCGAGCCGCTTTTGGTTCTCCGGGCTAGTGGAGTCCAAATACGGTATTAAATTCTCAGTGGAAGTTAACGCCCCTTTTTCAAGGTTCCCTCCACCACCGTCGTGGTCTCTTTTCCGCACATCCCCTCTCAGCAGTTCTGCAATAAATTCAAACTATCATTTACATTCATTGACCTCTTCCTGTAGGTCCATTTACAACACATATTCATATTTATGAGTTTTTCCATAGTCCTTGGCCAGTTCAGTTATATTTACAATCTGGGGGAAACAGGGTGTTACAAAGAGTTCTTTCTTCTTCAACTCCAATATCAGGAACAATGGAACTATTACACCAATCACTAATATTTCTTCCTTGCAGCTTATGCAGAGTTCCAAAGCAAGCTCCCTTTAACAACACCATTGCTCCTTGAACCATCCTGTAGGTTTCATTTTCAAATATTGTTCTTATCCCTGCATCATCCATTTTTCTTACAAAAATAAAATTTATGGCCAATCCTAGGATGTGCAGAATACCATGTAGTGTTCTAATCCTTCCATCTATGAGCCCCATCTTGAATTTCCCTCTACCTATGATTCTAGTTGTCGAGGCATCACCTAAGAAAACATTACCTCCATCATACCTTTCATATTCATAGAACCACTCCCTGTGGGGAGTCATATGAAAGGATGCACCTGAGTCAACCAACCATATCTGATGATCTGCATGTGTGCTTGAAGAAGCCAAGTACACATCCCCTTCTTCTTCCATGGAGTTCTTTTCTTCTGTAGAAGGATATTCTTCAAATCCCTTCCTTTTCTCAACTTTGGATCTACACTGCTTCTTGTAGTTCCCTTCTTTTCCACATCTCCAACATACCTTAACAAAATTTCTGGGAGATTTAGATCTACCCTTAGACTTATATCTCCCACTTGAGAACTTAGATCTATTTCTTTCTTGGGAGCATCCTCTTACAAATAATGCATTTGTGCTCTGTCTTTCTATATTGTTCTGTCTCATATCCTCCAGAAACAAGGATGAGACCACTTAATAAAACTTCAAGGAAGTTGTATTACTACCTATGGCCACAACCAGACTATCCCACGAGTTTGGTAAAAAACATAGTAAACTGATACACTTATATTCAAATGAAATTTTAATCTCAACAGATACTAACTGACTTACCATAGTATTGAAGGCATTCAAATGCTCTACCACTGAGTCTCCATATCTCATCCTTGGGTTATACATCTTCTTTCTCAAGAATATTTTATTTACTAGGGACTTATAATGATACAACTTCCCCAACTTATCCTGTAAATTCTTGGCAGTAGCTTCATATGACACATTTAGTAATATTGAATCTAAGAGACATAGTCAGATTATAATCTTCGCCTTCCGATCAAACATTTTCCATTCATTTGTTGAAGTTCCTGTAGGTGCAGTACCTGGATCTACCGCAATCCGTTGATCTCTATCCACCAACAAATCTTCCATCTTGAGCTTCTACAACTCAAAACTTTTCCCATTAAACTTCTCGGTCTCCATTTTCGAATTTCTCGCCATTTCTTTTCACCTGAAAAAATCAATACTACATATCTCCCACTGTAACAAGGCTTATCATAGTCTCGCGCCAAACCCTTAACCACAAAGGCATCCCCCTAAAGACAACAAAGCTCCGATACCAAATGTAGATTTTAACCTTGTACAATATTTACTGCAAATAGATATTTAGTAAAAGAATAGAAAATATATAATGGAAAATACAAACATTACACAAATATTTTTTCCCTGGAAACCCAAACTGGGAAAATCAAAATATTCTATATTCATTCATAGTGATACATTATTTATAATAAAATATACATATAGGAGCCAACGACATCCAAAACCCTAACCCAGTGACCTATATTAGCCAACAACCCTAATTCCTTAACTAGAAATAGAAAACCATCGACAAAAAACCAGGTGCCAAAAAACCTCCCAACAATGGACATGAAAATCAAGGCAACACAAAAAACAAGGAAAAAATGTGACACATTTCCCAAGGATATTTTTTTTCTCGGGGGCATTGCCCTCGAACCCCCGTGCGGGGGGATTTCTCCCCTCAAACCCACATGTGTGCCCAGTGCAATGCAGAAAATACTACTCATGCAAAGAATATAACACATACCCAACAATTTTTCTTCCATGAATTTTCTCTATCGATAATACCTTCCCAAATAACCTTTCAGAAATTAAAATTAAATATGTTCAAAGATCATGCACATAAGAGATCCTTTCTCTCGTATTTATACTTCTCCAAGTAGCTTCCTCTAAGGGTTATGTTCTAACCAACTTACCCAACTTCCTTCTTTTGGGGCTAACCCACTTCTAACGACTTTGTCCATTTACAACAACTAAGTTTATCCACAAATAGTGAACTCTCCACTTCTACTTGCACCTAATTTATTTTTCATTTTTTTTCTTGTTGCAACCACTTAACCCATGACCAACCACTTTGACTGGTCAACTTCTTCTAGGTGCTTCTAGAATAATATGACTTATTTTACCTTCTTGACTTCATTGAACTTCTAGGGGCTTCTAGAGAACTCATGAGGGTTCTCCAACTTCACATGGCCATAACTCTCTAACTGTGAGGAGTTATGTGAACATGACATATACTATCCATATGGAATAGCTTATCCTGGAATTTCACCAATATTCATTACATTATTCCTCAATCAAACTTGGGTTCCCTAACCACACTGTTGGGATACTCAACTACCTAACCATTTGTAATTCACAAAGCATCTTCCCGTGAGATATTTCACCATAAGGGGACCACTTTGATAAATTTATCCAAGAGTGTCTTCCCATGAGGGATTTCACCATAAGGGGACCACTTTGGAGTTTATCCATTTGGTTCTTCCTATCAACCATGACATAACATCAATGATACAACTCCCTTTAATATCAACACACCATTATGACACCACTTGACATCAACCCTTTGACAACAATTACATCAATGACCATATAACCAATAATCAATATATCAATGATACAAACACATCACTATGACAAAACTTGACATCAATGACAACATGGTACAATAAAGTCACCATAGTAGTGATTTAGAGAGATCTAGACACTCACTAACAAAAACTGAAGTAATCTACCACATGGTCCTAGTTAATTGATCCATGCAGTCATTAGTTAACTAAGTCACATGTGTGGAAGTGAGAGAAATACATGCAACTGCTAGTGATAAAACCGAGGTTTCCATGCATGAGTGACTTCCACTAGTATAAATGAGCATAACTAAATCTAAATTGACGAGGATTGCCTTACTTTGTCAGGGAATATTCTCTAGAGAGAATATTCTCATCTAAGGAAGAATTCTCAAAACTGGACTATCAACCTTAGAAAAAAAATTACCTAGGTGAGTGTGTAATATATCCAACACCCCCCCTTAACACTAGTAGGGTGTACACGATGAATGGGTCTCGACAACCAAGGCCATGTTGGGTACCCATTGTACAATGCATATAAGAATGAAACACTAAAAAAATGGAGGAAAGAGGGAAAACCTCATGGGAAGCCCNCCCCCCCCCCCACCTCTCAAAGTACAATGAATAAAAAATAAAGAAGGAAAGACAATTGCTGAGGAGTTGTGTTCTTCACTCCAAGATAATCACACATGAATTGGAACTTATGCTCAGTAAATGTCTTGGTGAAGATGTTTGTATTATGTTTGGTAGATGGAAAATACTACACATTGATGATCCTATCATGCACCAACTCTTTGATGTAGTGCACATGGATCTCGATGTGTTTAGTTCGTTGTCACTGCAGTGGGTCTATGCAAAACTTGAGAGTAATTTTATTTTCACACCAAATGACAATCAGATGATGAAACTATATTCCAAGCTCAGTGAGAAAGTTCTTAAGCCAAAGTTCCTGAATAATAACATTGATTGCTCCTCTATACTCAGCTTTTGTTGACGATAGAGAAAATTATAGCAGACTATTTTTTTCTTGACCAATAGATGGGATTGGAACCCAAACTAAACACGTACCCAGATGTGGAATTGCGATATATTCTATTTCCAACCCAATATGAATCAGTGAAGATCATGAGATCCAATGCAAAACTTGTTGCATAGTGGATCCCATAACTTGTGGTTCCCTGAACATGTCTAAGAATGTGCTTAACATCCTTCTAGTGTAGCTCATGTAGCTCCTGCATGTACCTAGAAAATTCCCCTACTGCATCTGAGAGATCCAGTTAGGAGTGGGTGAGATAGAGAAGGATCCCCACAAGTTGTCGATACATGGTTTTTTCCACCACTGGTGTATCCCCTCCATCCTCAAGATGTACTCAAGACAGAAAGGGTGTGGCCACCGACTTGCATTCGATCATGTGGAATCTAACTAAGAGATAGTGTGCATACTTTGTCTGATATAGCTTGATTCCTAAATGATCTTGACTGATCTTGATACCAAGGAAATAGTGTAGTGGACCCATTTCCATCATAGAGAACTTGTCATGCATAATTCCTTTGACTGCAACAATTTTTGAGGTCAAACTTCCTATGATCAGGAGGTCATCAACATAGAGAACCAAGGTCAATAAGGAGTTTGAGGTCCTCCACATGTATACTTTCAGATATAATTTTCATCTGAAATGGTGTTGAGAGAGAAAGTAGGCATCCATCTTTGCATACCATGATCTATGGGCCTGCTTGAGGCCATAGAGGGACTTCTTCAATCGACATACTAAGGATGAGCTTTGAATGAACCCTTGTGGTTGCTCCATGTATATCTCCTATAAGAGATAATCATGAAGAAAATAATTATTCATGTCCATCTAGTGAACTTTCCACCCCTTGGTTGTCGCAATGGGAAAGGCCAATCAGATGGATTCCATCTTTGTTACAAGAGAAAAGGTCTCATCATATTCTATCCTATGAATCTGTTGAAAGCCTATGGAAACTAATCTTACCTTATACTTGATCACTTGTCCATATTCTACCTTATTGGTCCTGTATACCCATCTACATATGAAAATATTCCTATCTAAAGGAAGCAGAACCAGATCCCAAGTTTGGTTCTCGAGGAGAGAGTTATACTCCTTCTACATGGCAGCTTCTCATAAGGGATTCCTTTCAGTATTTTCATAGGTATGTGGGTATAAATATAGAACCATATAAAAATGCATGGGAATCACTGTTTCAGTAGTTGTGAGTGCACGGGGAGGATCCTCAAATTGAGACCTCTTCCTCCTCTGATTTGTTGGATTCCCCTCAAGGTTTCTTGTTTCCTATAGGGTGTTATGTTCCCACTTAGGCATCTATGGTGGCTCAACATATGCATTCTCATCCTCGGCATGCTCATCATCTTCCGAATCTGATTCATAGATAGGATCTAAACCATGATCTGAGTGAGTAGACTCATAATCACTGATGTATGGTTCATGCAATGGTACAAAGGTCTCCACATGTGGCTTCAATGGTGCATGCAAGTGAGTTTTCTCAAACCGAACCATGTGATCAATGATGATCCTATCAATAGAGGGATAAAGTAACATGTATCCCTTCACACCATCTGGATATCCCATAAATATGCATGCAGTACTCTGTGGAAAGAATGTGTTCCTCTTTTTAGAGGGTACATGGGCCCATGTGCATGATCCAAATATTTGGAAGTGGGTGACTTCTGTTTTGTTTCCGCTCCATGCCTCAAAGGGAGTCTAATATTTTAAAATGTGAGGATATCTATTATGAATGTGGTTGTCATAGTTAAGTTCCTCTACCCAAATATTGGGTAGTAGATATCTTTCATGTAACATGCAAGTGGCCATCTCCTTGAGGGATTTTTTCTTCCTCCCAGATACTCTGTTCTACTACAGAGTGTAAGGTACTGTGTGTTGTGGTTGTATACTTTCCTCTAAAAAAATATGTTGGACATATCAGTTCACATATTTCCCCCCATTATCTGTGTGAAGGATTTTTATCTTTCTCCGAGACTGAGTTTCTGCATGTGCTTTGAAGTATTTGAGATGCTAAAAAACCTTAGAATTCTTCCTGAGAAAATACACCTAAGTGTATCATGAAAAATCATCAATAAATGTAAGCACATACCTTGATTTTTTTGTGGAAGGATGACGAAAGGGTCCCATCAGATCATTGTGGATGAGCTCCAAAGGAGAGGAGGCCCTCTAGGCCTTCCCTTTCTCAAACTTCTCTTAGGGATTTTTTCCAAGAATGCATCCTTGACAAAATCCTTTGGAAAAATGTATGTTGGGAAATCTTATTACCATTTCTTGTTTGCGTAGTTGTTTCATGTATTTGAAGTCCAGATGGCCAAATATCTCATGCCATAATATACTAGTATCATCATCATGCATCAATAGTAAAGCATAATCATATTTAGCAATGAATTTATTGAAAGTATGCAAACGAGATTGGTGGTTTACCTCACCAACATCAATCATGGAGTTATCATGAATATATGATATGGTTACGGAATTAGGTGTGAAATCCACATTTTTTCCTATACCAGAATGGATTATCTAATAAATGGAGAGTATATTCACGGAGAGTTTTGGAACATGCAAGACATTCTCAAAAACAATTTGTGGGAAGTTATACTATCCCTTGGCCATTGACCTCAACTAGGGTATCATCTCCCATGAGGATGGGAGGATCCATGCATGCAAAAATAGAATATAAAATATTATTTGTTGCTGCCATATGGTGGGATGCGCCTTAATCTAAGATCCATGCATCAAGAGAAGAGTTAATGGAAATCAATGCTTGAGAGTTACCTCATTTGGCTTGATCTTCTAGCTTCTTCTTGGAAGATTCAGGAATGTGATCCTCGAGATTCTTCTTCTGAAGAATCTAAACTATCTAATCAATCTTCTTCTTCATGCATGCAAACTCTAGATGATAATTGTGGTTACAGTAACCACATTTGATCTTCCCTTTCTTTCCTTCTACACCTTTGTAACTTGAGGAATCATCAAAGGGTTTGGAGTACCCTTCCTTATTTATCTCTGCATGTGCCTTTCCCTTGCCTTTTTTCTTGGACTTTGAATTGGAAGTGTTGTTGCTTTCATGCACAACAAGTGCATGTGCATTGGGCCCCTTGATTATCCCCATTTTAATGAGCTTATATTTCTCTTGCTTGAAGGATTCAATAAAATGATCTAATGTCAACATTTTCTAGTATGCTCTTGAAGTGAATCTATTTGTATGAAATGATGAGACGAAAAAAAAACAATACAGACCAAGTTTTTATAATATAGAAAGGATTAATTGACTATGTTGAGTGGATTTTTCCATTCTGCATCCCTTTGGATGAAGGAGGAGGGACTTGAACTTCGTAAAGAAGTCCTAGATGTGGTCAAAATTCCTTGGATCTAAGGAATTTAGCTCAACCTCAAGCATATGGCCTCTCATTTCATCATGTTTTTTCAAATAGATCCTCCAACTTTGTCCAAATCTCATCTGGTGTGGTACAAGCTTCAATGTGAAACAAAATCTCAAGGGACATAGACACACATAGGAGGTCGTAAGCCTTATCCATGCAGTTGAGATACCTATTATTCTCAATAGCATAGGTTGGATCAATTTTTGTAGCCATGGTAATCTGGTACAAGCCTCTACATCTGAGTTGATACAAAAATTTTAGTTTCCACTCGAAGTGGTTGTGAGGAATGAGAAGTATTGTCGATGAATAATCCATATTTTCTAACTATGTCTCCCTTCTTGAGCTACAAATAAGATACATGTGTGCCTTGCTCCTAGAAACCCATGAGATCTGATACCATGTACAATTGTGGTGAAACTTGGACACATAATCTAGTTAACAACAATTTGTACAAAGCTTGCAAATTGAGAGAAGGAGAGAAGAGATGAGATAAAATAATCAATAGAATTGTACTCACTAATGAAAGAATGATTAATTACACATGATATACTCTACATGGGTAATTAAATTCACCATAATAGTGATATATAGAGATCTAGACACTCACTAACAAAAACTGAAGTAATCTATCACATAGTCCTAGTTAAGTGATCCATGCAATCATCAGTTAACTGAGTCATACATTTGGAAGTGAGAGAAATATATGCAATTGTTGGTGATTAAACCAAGGTTTCCATGCATGAGTGACTTCCACTATTCTAACTGAGTGTAATTGACTCTGAACTAAAGAGGATCACCCTATTTTGTAGGCGAATATTCTCTAGAGAGAATATTCTCAACTAAGGGAGTGTTCTCAACATTAGACTATTAACATTAGGAAAATAATTACCTAGGTGAGTGTGTAATATCTCCACCAATATACAGTCCTGATGTATTGGTCGCTATGTGGCATAAATTCTGGGTAATATGCATCTATGAATTTATTAAAAATCTCATTCCAGGAAGGGAGAAGTACCTTAGTTCATGTGAATGGCTATGTATCTTAGTAAAGAAACCACTGGCTGGAAACCTTTTTGAATGGGATTTGAATTACTAGTTCCACCTTATGTTCTTGTTCCACTCCTTCTACGAACACATGGGTTGATGTCTCACCCAGTTGGGTGCCTTTTCTTTTTTGAGTCATTGGACACTGACGACTGGTGCCTCTTCGGGGTGGCATTTTCCTGAACATTGAATAGTTATCATGACATAATTTGTCATTTACATTTTCAACATAAACAACAATTAATTATGATGAATGCGTACCTTGTTAAAATTTGAGAAATCAAACTATGATTCTTACCAGACTTGGAAACGCAAAAAGTGGGAGTAGAAAAACACAGTCACGCAAATTATCTTTTAATGTACAATTCTTCATTGCACAAGCTCTTCTCAAGAAATCCATAGAAAATAATGAAATGAGCTTGATTAAGCATATATATATATATATGATTTCTTTATAGTCAAATCTAACATTAATTCTCAATAGTATAGTTGAATTGTGCAAATATTTAAGTTTAAATTCTTTCCTTAACTCACCACGCCCGAATTCAAATACTTCGAGTGAGTGACAAAACTTATTTGTGTCTTTTTTTAGTTCATCATTGGTTTCAAAACCCATTTCTTTGTGCACTTTATTCTAGACCATCGGGGATTGAAAACTCGAGACCATTGCCATTTTCTCGAAAATTTTATATTCATGTTTCTAGTCAATCTCGATGAAAAACACCAAAAATACATGCTTTATCATCGACGCGTAGTGTTAAAATTTGAATGGTGATCTGGAATTACTTATGGGTTTGTACAATGACGTGGTATTATATGTGTTGGATGAGGTGTCAGAGTAAAGTACAAAATTTGACATGGAAAGGTACATATTGAACACATGGCATGATGACATGGTCATGTACGGTAGTAACATGGCAGTACATAGCCCTTGAGCAGACACTATTTATGTTAAACCTTTCAATGGCCGATGCTCGATGGGTTCATCAACGTCAATGAGAAATGTTCCTATTCACCAAAATGTGCAATCAAAACTCTCAATCACTTATGATTAAAAGATAAACCCATACAACGATTACACATGCGATGATGCATACGCTGACAAGGAAAGATGACGTGGAATCAACTGTGGAAAGAAAGTAACGTGGAAGATGACGTGGGTGGTACAGAAGTCCACGTGGAAGTTGACATGGGGATGAAGGGATAATGACTTAATCGGTGACGTGGCTCTCATAGTTATTGAAATCGATAGCTTCACATTTTAATCACCAACGATTGAGATTCATCATAAGTTTGTAACATCTCATGGTTCTATCGACATCATTGAATATTTAATTGTTTCTTTTCTCCTTAACAATAGGTTTCAACTGACGTCGATGGCCAACCTCATTGGTGATCGATGGAACCTTTCTATCATTTCTCAATTCTTCAAAGATTTTTCCGACCACAGATAGACCATCGGTGCCAACCTCATTCCTTTTATCGGGATCGGGGCATTAAAAAAAAATTCAAWTTTTTTGGATTATGGTGAAATTTCTGAAGTCTTGTCCATCTTTTCTCTTAAGATAGCAAGTTATATGTATATTTTTCTTGGGGAAATTTTCAATCTTTGATCACGAATAAAAGAAAGGATCATAGAGTAAGAAATAAAATAAAAAACATAGGCAAGCTATGCTAAGATAATAATAAATGATGGAAAAGAAAGTGGTACTCATTGAAATTTATGGTATTAGAGGGTGTGTTGAGGATTCAACACGATGTTGATGTATTCGTTGGTGATTGGCCAAAAAAATGATTTATTCACATTTGTTGTAGACTATCCTCGATGTCAATGAGTTCGTTCGTGTTTTCTTTAAGACTTCATTGGGTTAGGCTTGTGGGCTACTCTCTTAGGTTTTGATGTATTATGCCCTGATCTGATGATTTCATCAAGGTTTTTGCAAATTCTTCGTCTAAGTCCCCTTTTTTAACCTATTTCTCTTTTCATCTTGACCAAATTTATGCAAGGGTGAGAGTTCTTTTCTTATATTTTTTTTTAATCCTTGGTTATGGAGAAAAAATGAGAGAAGAAGCAAATCCAAAGTAAAAAAAAATGCAACAAGAAAGTCAATAATGACATAACCAAAAATTCGAAAAAGAAAAGAAAGTGGTACCCTAAAATTGTCCAAATTTTGAAAGGGTGTGTTGAGGACTCCACATAGTGTGCATGTTCCTGTGAACAAAATTGCTAAGTTTAAAAGGTAAATAACATTGTTTTTAATATCGAAAGTGTCATGTTTTAAATTTTTTCACGGGTTTGGCGATGCACAATAAACAGTAACAAGGATAGAACACCCTATGTTTATAAAAAATTATAAATAAAACATTTTCTATTTCGTAACAACATGGTAATAATATACTAGTTTGTATACATATGTTTAATGCACTAGTGTGTACTATTTTATTAGACAGACCAAAATCTTATTTTGTAAAAGATATTTCATAATTTATATATCTGATGATTCCTAGCATTTTGTTTTTACAAAAGATGGTCGATAGAAGTTCAAGGAAAACAACTTATCACAACGAGTGCGATGGTAGCTCATCCCGACAAGAGAACAAGGAAATTTCTTCATGTTTTATTAAAAAATTAATATATTTGAATTATATGTAGGTTTAAATTAATGACATGTATTAGTTAAGGTGTGTCATGTAGAGTGAAAACTTGATAAGATTGTTTGCAATTTGAGTGAAAAAAAAATGTAAAAGATTTATGGAAATTTTCCAAATAAAGGAATTAGGTGAATCAAAAGTTAACCGACATAAAAAATTTATTTGACTTTTTACTAAAAATGAATTTCTTAACATTAATCACTAACATGTTTTCAACACTTGATTTCACATTTTTTTAATGTTGTGTAGAGATCGATAACGAGGGAACGAAATGTTGTTCTAAGAAGATAAAAAAATTGAAGGATGTAAATTATTATGACTTGGTCCTTAGTTCATATGGAGTGGGACGAGATGAATATGTTAACGAGAGGGGGATTTTTTTTTTTTAAACTACAAGAAAGATAGTGGAAATAATGTATATGTGTACTTTCCACTTGCAATACAAAAATCAACATAATGACTCCAAGAATCAGGTTATATATAAACTATAGGAAGTGTTTCCGGAGAAATGGTCAATGAGACCCGTGAGACTTGTAATAGCAAAAACTTACAATAACAAAAAAATATTATTTAAAAAGTAATATTACTAAGCATGCTTTTCTACAATATGTCCCAAAAATTACCAAATTATTATTTTTTTCTTTATTTACTTTCCTGTTGATTTAAAAATAAATCAATTATTATGATTTTCGTTTGCTAGGAATATTATGCAAATTCCAAGGCACAAACGAAGGAAAACTAATACATGCTGGTAGGAATGTCCAAAAAAGTGTACAAGGAGATGGTAAAAGAAATGAACATAATCGCATCGCATGAGGAGTCATCCCAACAACAATGTGCATCAGAGCTATGTAATCATTCATTTATTCTTGTATGTACATCGAATTTAGTTATCGCATGAAATACTAATTTTCAATTGTTTTGTTGTATAAAAGAAAAAAATGGAACCCATTTGTTCGACAACATAGGTATTCCAATAGAGGACAAAAACCTTCAATAACCACTCACATAACCAGATCAACACATCGATGTTTTGATGTGGTAAGACCATATGGGGAAACATCCACATCCCTAGCCAATGTGGCCACTTGGAGCAATTTATTAATGCAAATGAAAATAGTACAAAGATATTTACAAGAGAGTTTCTCACAATCAACCATCAGCAAATGACCCTCCATGCTCTTTAAATAGAGATCATGGACCAATTGGTTTTTAAGCCACGTATCAATGTAGCCATTAAGATCAAGGAGAATATGATCCATTGAATCACTCTATGTCGAGAATATATCGTGACCGTCAAATTACCTAACTGCAAATGCATACTAAACAAATACACTTTTACCTAATGACACATTAGACCAAGTCGATCTTAACTAAATCCTAAGTGTATAAATATCCTAACATCCCCCCTTAAGAACAACTTGGGATAGGAATGAAGGATTTACAAAGGTGACACAATAGGAGAAGGAATGAGGCATTAGAGACTATCCCTCCTTAATGACAATTTCCTGAACTCCTAACATATATCGAAGATTGGAAAACTTTGCTTCTATAAGAGACTTTGTGAAAATGTCTACAACTTGATCTTCTATAGGGAAAAATAACACTTCAATAACTCAATCATGAATGATTTTTTTGATGAAGCACATGTGAAGCTCGATGTGTTTTTTCAACTAATGTTGAACTGGATATTTGGTGAACTTGATGGAACTCTGATTGTCGCACCAGAGGGTGGTCGAATGTTTTTTCTATAATCCAAACTCTAAAAGGATCTGTCAAATCTACACAGATTCTTGACTTGCATTAACCATTGCTTGGTACTCTGCTTCTACGAAATAAAGAGAAATAGTTTGTTGTTTCTTACATGCCTAATTTATAGGTCCTGAACCAAGGAAGAAAGAATAACCTATAGTAGAATTTTGATCATCAGGTTCGCCAACCCAATCTGAATCAGTGAAACCAACCAATAACGGATCCTCCCTTGAACTATAATGTATCCTGAACATACCGAAGTATCTTTTTATCTACTTTCCAATGGATTTCATGGGATGTTTTCATATATCAGGAAACAATACCAACAACAAAGGAAAGATCAAGATTGGTATGATTCAAGTGTAAGAGGTTACCAACTAACTAATGGTACAAGGTGACATCAACTTCAGGAGAAGTATAGGTGGTAACAAGTTTGACTCCAGATTGGAAGGGAGAAGGGGATGGTTTTGAATCTTCCATGTGAAAGTGATGAAGAAGGTAACAAACATACTTTGAATGGAAAATAAAAATTCCTTCCTTTGTTTGAAAAAATTGGAGGCCAAGGAAATAGTGCAAATAGCTTAAGTTGGTCATTTAAATTTTATCCTTAAGGTAGGTTTTCACGTGGCTTAAACTTTTTGGGTCACTACCAATGAGGATAAGGTCATCAACATAAAGAACAAGTATTATGATATGGCTTCCTAATTTCTTGGTATATACATTGGGGTCAGAATAACATCTACAAAATTCAATGTCATGAAGAAAGATTTCCATTTTGGCATAACAAGCTCGAGGATGTTGCTTAAGACCATAAAGAGATTTTTAAGACGAAAAAAAGGGTATATTCATTTTGGACATAGCCATGAGGTTGTTCCATGTATATTTATTCTTGAAAATCTTCATGAAATAAGACAGATTTAACATCCATCTTATGGACCTCCCATTTATGTGAGGTAACAAGGGAAACAAGAACAAGGTGGATGGAATTAATTTTGTCTACAGGGGAAAAGGTTTCATTATATCCAATACCTTCAACTTGAGAAAATACTTTGGAAACTATCCGATCCTTATGTCTTTCAAAACTTCCATTTGATGTATACTTAGCTCTGTAGACCCATTTACAAGATCCCAAGTATCATTCACCATTAAAAAGAGATACTCTTGATTCATTGTTGTATCCCAATATGGATGACCTAATGGTTCCACAAATGTTTCTGGATCATTAGTCTTTGAAAAATCAACCAAAAGAGAAGAGGCTTGTTGGAACTGTGAAAAGTCCGATGTTGATATGAGGGATCACCGACAAGATCACAAACTACTTCTCAATTTCAACAAACTCATATGGGAAGTGGTGGTACTAGTGTAGGTTCATGTTCAATATACTCATATGAAGGAAGGTGAGCATGAAGAGGTGGATTTTCATACTCACTAACATCATATAAACAAGAAGAAACTAGAATAAGAACAAAATATGGAACAAATGTTGAAAATGGTTTGCAGGTCAAAGAAGGCACAAACAACGAATTAATCTTGCAGGCCAAGATATTTTCATCAAATTTAACGTATATTCTAATAACATGTTCATTGGAATGAGGTTGAAGAAGCCTGTAACCTTCGACATCTTCAAAATATCCAATAAAAATACACTTCTCACTTTTAGGCTGTAATTTTTTCCTTTTCTCATTAGGAATGTGAGCCCATGCTACACTGCCAAATACACATAAGTGGCTTACATCTAGCTTAATTTTATTCCATTCTTCTTCTAATGTTATATTTTAAAGATCCTTTGTGGGAGTGTGATTTACTATGTAATTTGCACAGTTAATGGCTTGCACCCAATACTTAATACTTAATCCCTTAGATTGGATCATACAATTATCCATTTCTTTTAATGTGTGATTCTTTCTCTTGACAACACCATTTTTTTGTGGTGTATATGGAACAATGTGTTTCGTTTAGATTCCTTGTGAATTATTTGTTCTTAACCTTTGAAGTTGATGACAAGATTTTTTTTCTACAAGGGCCTTGTAGGCCAAAAACTTGTCAAACACTTCATTCTCAAGTTTTAAGAAGTAAACCCAAGTGCATCTCGAAAATTCATCAATGAAAGTTAAGAAATACTTGGACCCAAAAAAAGAAGGAGAGGAAATTGGACCACACAAGTCATTGTGAACAAGCTGCAAAGGGGTTGAGGCATGCCAAGAGGCATGCTTGTCAAAAATATCCCAATGATGTTTTCTGAGAACACAATCGACACAAACACCATCTCTGCAAGAAACAAGAGGAATACCAATCACCATTTGTTGATTACATAGTTTTTGCAATGAGAAATAGTTTAGATGACCAAACCGTTCATGCCAAAGTTTTCTCAAGTCATCGTTATGAGCAACAAAAACTGATGGAAAATATGATGACTCAAATTTGTCAAACTTGTACAACCTTGTAATATCATCAACAATTCTAGTTGCAAGAAAATGCTTAAGATATTTTAGATCCTCGATTACAACTTGGTGAGGTGACAACTCTACGGTTTTATCTTCACCTGAATGAGTGATCTGATATATTGATAGAAGGTTGCACAAAAGACTTGGAACACATAATACATCATTGAAATGACCATTGTCTACCCAAACTATTCCATATCCTACAACACTAAGTGATATATCATCATCAACATATATTTTCTTTGTGTTACACTCATTAAGAGAAGAAAATATGGATTTATCCTTAACCATATCATAAGATGCTCCAAAATAAATAATCTACTCATTAGAGGAAGAAGTACATGTTGCATTGAAGGAGAAACTATAAGTAAAAAGTGCATGTCCATGAGAATAAGAGTTAGAAGAAGAAGAATAAATATTGATAGTGTGCTTCTTCATCGTTGCTTCCAAAGATTCCATCTTCTTAAAAAATTTGGACTCCACATGACCATCTTTCCTAGAAAAGTTGCAATTTCTATCAGTCTTCTTACTTTTAGATTTTTCTCCTTTTTCACCATTAGGGGAGGAAGCTAGTAGAGAGGGTTTGGGACCCTTGTTTTTCTTGTTGTTGTGGTGAGGATGTTTCTTCTTTGTATTCTTGGATTTATCATTTTGTTGGACCACTAAGGATTTCTTGGGATGTACCTACAATTCTAATCAATCCAAGTTACACAAGCTTATCTTTCTCTTGAATAAGAGAATAACAAAAATGAATCAAGATATGGTTGTTTTTAAGCATTCCCTAGAGCTTATCTAGTGGAATTAAAGGTAGATACAAACATAATATGCATTGTTGAGCTTAGCAATAATAATATATATGCATTGATCTTCCTTCAAAACTAGTTGTAATTATATACACAAAAGTAGAAGTGTTTTGAACTTAGATAAGTAATCTTCAATGAAAGGAAAATCATTTGGACTTAAAGTCATTAATTGATTTTCCAACTGGTGGGCTTGAACAATATTGTGTTTACCAAACACAACTTCAAGATTTTCCCAAGATTTATTAGGGGAATTCATTCCTTGAAGGTGAAGCCTTAAATCAAGAGAGATGGACATTTTGATTAGTCCACATGCTTCTTTATTTCTATTAATCCATTTGACATACTTTTCATCATTAGTGGGTTCTTGTTCTTTTCCCATGGTAATTTGGTACAATATTTTACTTCTTAGTAAATCCTCCTTATGGGATTTCCATGAGAAGTAGTCGGTGCTGGTAGAAAAAATATCACTGGGAGAATCCATATTAAACATGCAAAGAATTTGGATTTAAAAATTGAAATAGATGGTTTATATGGAAAGCTCTAGAAAAATAGGTTTAAAAAAACGACATTGAAAACGAACTTAGGATGTGAAAGTTATGCCCTTTTGAAAAAATGCATAAATGGTAACCGAAGAGCCACGTGGAAAGTAGAAGTTGGTCCACGTGGTGATACACCTCCTTCTAAGAACCTCACTTTTACAAATAAATTGCTTATGAAGTGACCTACTTTTATATAATAGGTGGGGATCACTTTTACAATGAAGTTACTTTGCAAATGAAAGTTGCATTCAAAATAACTTAAAATAAAATATTAAAGATACTTATAGTGATTCACTTTTACAATTTAAGTGAAATACACTTTACAATCGATGCATGAACTTTTTTGAAAATGGTAACAAAAAAAATATTTGAACGCAAGACCTTTTACATAATAAATCAACTTTAAACTAAGTGAGCCAGTGCAAAACACATTATATTTTTTAGAAGGAGGATTAGGGGTGTTGTTGTTGTGGTGGTGGTGATGGTGGAAGATGACATTAGAGAGCGTGCTCATAAAAAAATCTTTTTACACAAGAAATGTTTTTTTTCTTCATGAAGACAACAAGGGTTAGATCTCGGTTAGCTTGCTCGAAAAATGTAATTTTTTTCTTTGTTTATGATTTACCAAGATCATGCAGAGCACACGACAAAGAGCATATGCATACAAGAAAACCATTTCCACTCTTTTTCTGATTTTTTGAGATCACATAGAGCATGGGGAAAAGAGAATACATAGATCGGAAATAGTAGCAACCAAGAAATAAAAAAGAAAATAAACCCGAAATATTATCTCTACAAAAATTTAAAAAGGGCATGTTCATGATTTATACCTCTGGATCTTAATGAAATGGTTGTATATTTGGAAAACATAAAAAATTTCAAGCGAAATGAAAGATGTTCCTAACTGGAATGTGCACTGCGAATGAAATGGAACAATCCTCTCAGCCCATAAATGTATGGAAATGGTAGAAACCATAGATGATACAACATGGCTTCACTATATTGATATACAATGAGAGTGGGTCTTCAAATGCACTCTGATACTATGTTCGATAACACAAGTATTCCAACAGAGGTTGAAATCCTTCAGTAACCACTCAAAAACAATATCAAAGATCAACACACTAATGTTTTGACATGGTAAAACCATATGGGGAAACATCCGTGGCTCCAACCAACGTGGCCACTTGGAGAAATTTATTAATGCAAAAGAAAATATTATAGAGAGATTTTATTACAATAAATCATCTGCAAATGACCCTCCATGCTCTTTAAATATAGATCATGGACCAATCGAGTGTTAAGGCATAGATCAATATAGTCATTAATATTGAGGAGAATATAATCTATTGGATCACTCTATGTCAGGAACATATTGTGAACATTGGATTACCTAACTACAAATACATACTAAATAAACACACTATGAAACACACTTTTACGTAATGACACATTATACCAAGTTGATATTAACTAACTCTTAAGTGTCTAAATATGCTAACACCATTCAACACATAATATGGGACAACGATAAATAAAAGGGTTGATTGCAAAGTTTGTGAGTACTTATGTTTTCAACCTTACTTAATATTTCATATTTGTTGTGATATTTATATTTAGATAAGTAATTTACACTCATCCATGGATGTCTTCTAATAGGTTCTAACATATAAAGAAGATCCAACTAAAGAATTTATCGACTTTGGGTTAAGTATGGATTGTGATGCAGGAGCATCGTAGAAAGCCAAAGCACATGCCTAGTCAAAGGAACAACTGAATGCGCGGATGCAAAAAGGACACATTTTTATGAAAACGTTTTGAATTTAGAAATATGAATCATTAATGTAATAGCTAGGAGAAGCATACTTACATTTATGTCTTGGAGATATGAACAGATTTGGAGAAGTTATTCTCATCTGTTGGATGTAATAAGCATTTAAGTATGTTTAATGAAAGTAGGTAGATTTAATTTTATAGTTTAGACAGTTTAGAAGCATAGGAGGGAAAACGGATATAGACACCCTCACCCTTGTATCATTGCATCAGGAATTTTTGGATGATCATTCAGAATTCATAAGCTGTAGAGCTATAGCAGAGAGCTGTAGAGAAGAACCCATGTACAGGAGCACTTGAGTTAATATATGAAGCTTTGAATCAACTTTCATGGTGTTATGATGCTTACTGTTTACATTTGTTGAATGGTATGTTTACAGTTGATTTGTTTCTATGTTATGCATTTGTTTCAATGTTGTGTTGTGTGTATGATTTCATGTTGAATGTATGAAGTCTAAGAGAGGAGAATAATGAGTTTCAATTGTTTCTCTCCCTGAGATTTCCTGCAAGGAGTGCAGTGAACGTCCACAAGGTGTGCGTTGATGAGGGTTTGAGTTTTATCTCAACAAGCTCAGGAGAGATACCATTGTTCTCATACTAGCTGAAGTGCGCAGGCCAATTGAAGCCTAGGATTTTATAAATCTAGAAAGAAGATTGAGAGATTTCTATTGCAAAGAGTGCATAGGGTTAGCGACTCAAATAACCAGAGGTTATTTGAATATTTTTCGCAAGGAGTGTGAGCAGGGATCCTTTTGGGAAGCTTGAGTTTACAAGTGAAAGCTCGGGAAGGATAACAACTTTGAAGTGCTCGAAGGGAGACAAAGATCGAAATTGTCTCATAGAAGTCAAGTTCAGGAGGGAGAACACCGAGTCGTTTGGGCAGAAGTCATTGAGGGAGGAGTGCATCTGGTGGTCAGAATTCTCCGTGGAGAGATCACAAAACTGCGAGGACCGTAGGATCCAGAGAAGCTATAAGGTGGTTAGGAATTGGATGAATCTGCCACCCTGATATCAAGAGTCAATGTGAATCGTTGATCGTGGATAGTTTGAGCCGACAGATCATTTCGGGGATTCGGGGTTCGTAAGTTTGGAGTGCAGGACAAAATCCTTGGTCACTCAAATTCCCGAATCACAAAAAGGATTATCAGGTGTGGAATTTTGGCATTTTGGGGTTCGGCATTCCAGAAATTCTGATGACAAGGAGTCGGGTCCCTTTGCACTGAAAACCCCGAAGTTGCGAAATGCGGCATGTCTTTGGAGTGGAATTTTGGTATTTCGGATTTTCGGGGTTCGGGAAGTAGAGGAGGCAGTGACTTTGGAATCGAGAGTTTCAAACTCCTGGTTCATGAAATCCCGAAGAGGGAAAGGAAAAATTCCCGAAAAGGTTGAGGGACAATAGCCACTAGGTACCGATCAGGTTTCGGGGTTTCAGGACTCGAGAAGTGGAGTTGCATGGTCAACACAACTCCTGAAATCACGAAGAGAGAAACGCTGAAAGGTGGGTCCCAAGTGTCAGTCATAGGATATGTGCGGCGGAAGTCAAAGGAGGGGTCAAGCTTCTACGAAAATCCCGAAAGGCCATCAATCTCGCATTCCCTGGGACGTTGAATCCATTTCGGCATACTGACATTTCAGAGTTTGGGGAATCATAAGGGAAGAGGAACGACTATTGGTTGTTCACTCAAAGTCCCAAAAGTCGAAACTAGTGGGCAATAGGTGGCATGTGCTCTTCGCGTTAGAGGAGTCAACCTTCGTTGATGTTTCAGATTTCGGCGATTGTAAAAGTTGTGACATTGCATCAGGAACCTCCAACTCGTGAAGCCCAAAATATTTCGTGGCTTAAAGGAAGGGTTTGATTAACCCTTGGCGTGGTTTTAGTGACGATCCTGAGCAGATCTTGGCCCGAGGGCAGGGGCTCTGCGTCAAAGTGGTATCAGAGCCTAGAACATTTTCTTTTCTTTTTGTAGTAGAGAGAAGGGAGAAAATTTTACAGCCATGCCACTGAGAAGAAGAGACAGGCAATTACCTGATCCAGCAGAGTAAAGAGAAATGCCGAGAAGAAGAGACAGGCAAATACATGATCTAGTAGTGGAAAGGGGAATGCGTGAATTACGTGCCAGGCTTGATACTATGGAGACAACACAGAGGCACACAGTCGACGCTGGGGATATCAACGAAGCTAAAAGTGAAAATGAAGTTGGAAACGAAGGAGAAGAAGTTGCAGTTGAAGACGCTGCAGATGAACGCCTATTCAGGGTTGTTGCAAGGATAGGTGCCAGAGAAAAAATGGGCATTCCAGTGTACGAAGGAAACTTGGATGTTGAAGAACTTCTAGACTGGATTAGAGTTCTAGACAAATACTTCAACTATGAGGATGTCGAGGAAGACAAGAAAGTCAAACATGTCGTTACTAGACTTAAAGGGCATGCAACACTATGGTGGGATGAACTGCAGGCTGACAGACGCTGCAAGGGCAAGCAAAAAATCAAAATCTAGGATAGAATGGTTGCAAAGATGAAAGCCAAATTTATACCCAGGGATTATCAAATCACTCTATTTCAGAGGATGTAGAATTTGAGACAGAAGCTAATGTCAGTGAAGGAATACACTGAAGAATTCTACAAGATAAACATTAGAGTAGGTCATTGGGAAACCGATGATGAAAAATTTGCCAGGTACATGAATGGTATACGATATTACATTCAAGACGAGATGATCATGATGACCATTCGAAATGTGGAAGATGCTTATCAGATAGCTCTGAAAGATGAAGAGAAGCTAAGCCGGAAACAAGGTCAAAGAGGCCGAGGTAGAAGTCAAGCCAGAGGCAAAACAATTTCCCAAGACAGAACTCAGAAACCTAAAGAAGAGGGGAAAAAACCTCAACCTCAACCTAAGAGAGGAGGAAGCTCACAGGGAAGGCAGTATGCTGATAAAAATACTTTTCCTCGAGCCAGAGGAAGAGGAAGAGGTAGAGGAGGTGAAGTGAAATGCTTCATCTGTGGAAAAATCGGACATAAATCCTATGAGTGTACAGATAAGAATAAATATGGTGGTGAAACTCACATTCTCGAAGCTCAAGGATGGAATGTTGAGGCAGAATATGCTGAGGGTGGAAGATCTTTGATGATGAGGAAAGTTCTCTTGAAGCCGGAGAAGGAGGAAGAGAGCCCAGCCCAAAGAAACAATTTGTTTTGGACTGCTTGCAAAACTAAGGATATAGTATGTAAGGTCATAGTGGATAGTGGTAGCACAAACAATTTCGTATCTACAGAGATGGTAGAAAATCTGGAGCTGGAGACTGTTGCACATCCAAGCCCATACAGAGTTTCGTGGCTACAAAAAGGACATCAGGTAAATGCCACTAAACAATGTTTAGTTGAATTTAAAATAGGAGGATATAAAGATGAAATATTATGTGATGTCATTCCCATGGATGTTTGTCATCTATTGTTGGTTAGACCATGGAAATATGATATAAGCGTGGTTCATGATGGGAGAAAGAACACGTACACCCTGGAGAAAAATGGTAGGAACCACATGTTGTTGTCGATCAAGGATAAAGAAGTGAAAACATAGATGAGCAACACTATACTTCTCATGAGTGGGAAGGAACTTCTTAATGAGGTTAAGAAGAAGGAGGAAACACAATTTATTGTGGTCAGGAAGCCCAAAATTGTTTTGACTAGTACGAGGATAGATGATTTACCATAAGAAATCCAGGAGTTGCTAGGAGAGTTTGTTGATATAGTAGTGGACGAACTACCTTGTTTGTTGCCACCTATCAGGAGTATAAGCCATCATATCGATCTTATACCTGGATCCATCTTGCTAAACAAATCTGCGTATAGGTTGACACTGCAGGAAAATGAAGAAGTTAAGAGACAGGTCCATGACTCAATGGAAAAAGGATTGATTCGAGAAAGCTTGAGTCCATGCGTTGTTCCGACAGTGCTCAGGCCAAAGAAAGACAGAGGCTGGAGAATGTGTACAGACTCAAGGACAATCAATAAGATTACCATTAGATATATATTTGCATTGCCAATGATGGACGACTTGATGGTTTGCTTGAGTGGCGCAAAGTTTTTTTCAAAGATTGATTTGAAAAGCGGGTATCATCAAATTCGAATGAGAGAAGGTGATGAATGGAAGACAACATTCAAGATGAATGAGGGGCTGTATGAATGGCTTGTCATGTCATTTGGATTAATGAATTCACCCAGTACTTTCATGAGGTTGATGAATGAAGTCCCAAAGGATTTCATAGGGAAATTCGTTATTGTATATCTTGACGATATATTAATTTTCAGCAAGACAGAAGAAGAACACTTAAAGAATCTTGTTGCAGTAATGAGGAGATTACAACAGAAGAAATTGCTGATTAATATGAAGAAATCGTCATTTATGAGGACATAACTCATTTATTTGGGTTTTGTTATCTTTGCAAATGAATTAAAAATGGATCCAGAAAAGATAAAGGCGATTAAGAATTGGCCATTGCCGAAGAGCATGTTTGAAGTTCGAAGCTTCCATGGTTTGGCTAGCTTCTACAGGAAATTCATTCGAAACTTCAGTGGAATTAGCGCACCAATGATGGATATGGTGAAGAAACGACACAAATATTTTCACTGGACAGAGGAAGCAGAGAAGAGTTTCAACCTACTGAAGAAGAAGATCACTGAGAAACCAATTCTAGTTTTGCCGGATTTTAGCAAGACATTCTAGGTCAGGTGTGATGCGAGTGGATTTGCAATTGGAGCAGTCTTGAGCCAAGACGATAGGATGATCACATATTTTAGTGAAAAACTAAATGAAGCGAAGATTAAGTACTCCACATATGACAAAGAATTCTATGCAGTCATACAAGCGATGAAGAAATGGAGACACTATTTGGCTCCGAAGGAGTTTTTTTTGTACAACGATAATCACACTTTGCAATTCGTGACTCGACAGGAGAAGTTGAACCAAAAGCATGCTAAATGGGTTGAATACATGCAAAATTTTACTTTTTTGACTAAGCATATTTCTGGAATTGCTAACAAAGTTGTTGATGCTTTGAGTAGGAAATGTTTTCTTATGCAGGAATTCAGAGTCAAGACTTTAGGTTTTGATAACCTTAAAGAAATTTAAAGGGATGATCCAAACTTCAAGGAGGCATATGAGGCATATGAGAATCCAATTCTCAGGGATAGAAGCCAATGGACTGAATACATGATCCAAGATGGATTATTATTCAGGGGAAATCAACTATATATTCCAAAATGCTCCATGAGGGAGAATTTGCTGAAGGAAAAACACAATGGAGGATTGGCCGGACATTTTGGTCATGACAAGATGTTCTCAAAGTTGAATGGCTCATATTTTTGGCCAGGGATGAGGACAGATGTCAAGAAATTTTTGGACAGGTGCATAATTTGTCAGCACACGAAAGGAAAAAGGTAGAACATTATACCAACCATTATCCATACCTGAAAGGCCGTGGGACGCAGTGAGCATGGATTTTATATTGGGACTGCCAAGGACACAGAGAGGATATGATTCAATCTTTGTGGTAGTCGACAGATTTTCAAAGATGGCACATTTCATACCATGCCAGAAAACCAGTGACGCAACTCATATTGCAAACTTGTTTTTCAAGGAAGTCGTCAGACTTCATAGTTTGCCAAAGAGTATGGTGTCTGATCGAGATACCAAGTTTATAGGGCATTTCTGGAGGAACTTATGGAAGAAGTTGGGGACAAGTTTGTCTTTTAGATCAACGTATCATCCTCATACGGATGGACACACAGAAGTCGTGAACAGGAGCTTGGGATATTTGTTAAGAAGCTTAGTGACTAAACACCACAGTCAATGGGATCACATTCTTCCATAAGCGGAATTCGCTTACAATGATTCACTCAATAGAAGCACAGGGCAGAGTCCATTCCAGATTGTATATGGAATGCAGCCAAGGGGAGTTTCTGAATTGAAAGATTCAGAACAAAATGAATTCAGGAGTGCTAGTGCAGAGAACTTTGCAGAAGGAATGAAGGAGCTTCACAGCCGAATCAAGGAGAAATTGCAGAATTCAAGTTAGGAATACAAGCGTAGAGCAGATCAACACAGGCGAGAAATTCAATTTGAAGTTGGTGATTTTATTCTTGTGCATTTGAGGAAGGAGAGGTTCCCAAGGGGAACATATAACAAGATGAAGATGAAAAATATTCGACCGTGCAAGGTCATAAGGAAATTTGGGGCAAACGCATATGAGATTGAATTACCTGATGGGGTCAGAATCTCACCGATATTCAATGTTGCAGATTTGTACCCTTATAGAGCTGAAGAAGAAGGAACAGGGGAGGAACAGAAAGAGGTTCAATGGAAAAAACAAATGTTTGTAGTTGTAGAGCCACAGATGGAAAGCATAATTAACAAAAGGGTTAGCAAAAAGACCAAGAGGAAAGAGTATTTTGAAAACTTGGTCAAGTGGAAAGGACATCCAGTTGAAGATGCCAGTTGGGAAGATGACGCAGTAATTCATAGGCATGGATAGACCGTGCAAGAGCTCATGAACAGGAGTTCATGAAAATTTTCAAGCGAGGGAGTATGATGCAGGAGCATCGTAGAAAGCCAAAGAACGCGCCTAGTCAAAGAAACAACTGAACGCGCGGATGAAAAAAGGACACGTTTTTATGAAAACGTTTTGAATTTAGAAATTTGAAGCATTAATGTAATAGCTAGGAGAAGCGCACTTACATTTATGTCTTGGAGATATGAACAAATTTGGAGAAGTTATTCTCATATGTCGGATGTAATAGGCATTTAAGTCTATTTAATGAAAGTAGGTAGATTTAATTTTATAGATTAGACAGTTTAGAAGCGTAGGAGGAAAAACAGATATAGATACCCTCACCCTTGTATCATTGCATCAGGAATTTTTGGATGATCATTCAGAATTCATAAGTTGTAGAGTTGTAGAGAAGAACCCATGTACAGGAGCACTTGATTTAATATATGAAGCTTTGACTCAACTTTCATGGTGTTATGATGCTTACTGTTTACATTTGTTGAATGGTATGTTTACAGTTGATTTGTTTCTTTGTTATGCATTTGTTTCAATGTTGTGTTGTGTGTATGATTTCATGTTGAATGTATGAAGTCTGAGAGAGGAGAATAATGAGTTTCAATTCTTTCTCTCCCTGAGATTTTCTGCAAGGAGTGCAGTGAACGTCCGCAAGGTGTGCGTTGCCGAGGGTCTGAGTTTTATCTCAGAAAGCTTAGGAGAGATATCGTTGTTCTCATACTAGCTGAAGTTCATGTTAAGCACAGAGCCGTGCAAGGTGTGCGCGGGACAATTGAAGCTTAGGATTTTATAAATCTAGAAAGAAGATTGAGAGATTTATGTTGCAAAGAGTGCACAGGGTCGGAGACTCAAATAACCATAGGTTATTTGAAGATTTTCCGCAAGGAGTGTGAGCAGGGATCCTTTTGGGAAGCTTGAGTTTACAAGTGAAATCTCAGGAAGGATAACACCTTTGAAGTGCTCAAAGGGAGACAAATATTGAAATCATCTCATAGAAGTCAAGTTCAGGAGGGAGAACACCGAGTCATTTCGGTAGAAGTCATTGAGGAGTGCATCTGGTGGTCAGAATTCTCTGTGGAGAACTCGCAAAACCACGAGGACTGTAGGATCCAGAGGAGCTATAAGGTGGTTAGGAATTGGATGAATCCTCCACCCTGATATCAAGAGTCAAAGTGAACCATTGATCGTGGACATTTTGAGCTGATAGATCATTTCGGGGATTTGGGGTTCATAAGTTTGGAGTGTAGGCCAAAATCCGTGGTCACTCAAATTACCGAATTGTGAAAATGATTATCAGGTGTGGAATTTCGGCATTTCGGGGTTCGACATTCTGAAATTTCTGATGACAAGGAGACGGGGCCCTTTGCACTGAAAACCCTGAAGTCATGAAACGCGGCGTGTCTTTGGAGTGGAATTTTGGTATTTCAGCTTTCCATGGTTTGGGTAGTAGAGGAGGCAGTGACTTTGGAATCGAGAGTTTCAGAGTCACAGTTCACGAAATCCCGAAGAGGGAAAGGAAAAATTCTCGAAAAGGTTGAGGGACAATAGTCGTTGGGTACCAATTGGGTTTTGGGGTTTCGGGACTCGAGAAGTGGAGTTGCATGGTCAACAAAACTCCCGAAATCATGAAGAGAGAAACGTCGAAAGGTGGGTCCCAAGTATCAGTCAGAGGATACGTGCGGCGGAAGTCAAAGGAGGAGTCAAGCTTCGGTGAAAATCCTGAAAGGTCATCGACCTCGCATTCCATGGGACGTTGAACCCATTTTGGCATACCATCATTTCGGAGTTCGGGGAATCATAAGGGAAGAGGAACGACTGTTGGATGTTCGCTCAAAGTCTCGAAAGCTGAAACTAGTGGGTAATAGGTGTCATGTGTTCTTCGCGTTGGAGGAGTCAACCTTCATTGACATTTCAGATTTCGATGATTGTAAAAGTTGTGACATTGTGTCAGGAACCTCCAACTCGTGAAGCCCAAAATCTTTTGTGGCTTAAACAAAGGGTTTGATTAACCCTTGCCATGGTTTTAGTGACAATCCTGAGAGGATCTCGAGCCGAGGGAAGGGGGTCTGCGTCAGATTGTGAAAATATGTTGTAGTATGAAGGTTTAATTGAAAATTTTGTAAGTAGCTATGTTGTTTATCTTCCCTCATTTTATAATTAATCTAACACCAAAAAACCTTTATATTAATTATATTATATTAATTATATCGATTGTCCTTTGTCATGGCATATTAAACATGCATGAAACAAAGTATGGAGTGCATCCAACATAATAGAATTTGAGAGATGGCATGCAACATGGCTTCAAAAGAGTTTATGTTGTTTATGAAAAATCCCATGCAATGGTACGCTCTTTTATTTATGAAAACACGTATATTCTACTATATAAATGTAGATATACTTATTACATGTTATTTTTGTGTCTGTATATGGAACATGAAGAGGTGGAACATAAAATAAAAGTTGATCAAGAAAACATTAGGTTAAATAACCGAAGTACAATATTTCCTACAAGTGATGAAGAAATGATGAATGCATGCAACTTGAGAGATGAAAACAATTGAAGTGATGAATGATAATCAATATAATTGAATGTTACTGCAAGTTTTATGTTTTGGAATATTTGTCTGTGAAAATCAGGGATTTTGTTTAATGTACTCGACATATTGTCCCAATTGCATGAGGACATGTTACCAATAAGTGCAACAATGACGTATTGGTTTCATTTTGATTATTATGGACCTTTACGTTGTCCCATTTGGTATGAATATGGGTCCCTTATCCATATATAATAAAAGATGTTTCTTATTTTATTGTATTGTTGAATGTTGTAAAATGTTGTGTTGCTAATTAATTAATATATGGATGATTTTACATTGTTACAAAAAACAGAGGTGTAATCCGTTGGATAATGAATTAATGAAATAATTATATCAAAACACAATAACAAAAATATTAAAATCAATATTATTATAAAAAATATTTGATTTTTAGATGATTAATTGAAAAATTGTGTAAAAAACAAAATTAATTAAAAAATATACATATCGGTACATTGTAATTTTTTGAACTCACTAAATGGTGCATGCATAAAATAGAAATTGGTTTTCTTTTATGAGCAATACACATTGGTGCCTATTAATTACATTGAAGCACTGATGCACAAAATTGTGAAAAAACATTGTTACTTTAAATGACATAATGGATGATTATTTTTTTGATTCAAAATATTATGGTGTGTACGATTACAACACACATCAATGCAAGCCCCAAGGGTTATCTCAAGTGATTCTGAGTTAGACGTGAGGCTATCCCCAACTGATTAGGTCATGGGTTTGAGTCTTTCGTTCCCCCTTGGGGTTAGTCCCCGTAAACAGGGCCGACGATTTACCTTGTTTACCATCCACGAAGTGGGGAAGTACTTGGGGGTTTCCCGCGTTGTTTTCCAAGGAAAAAAAAAGAAAAATCACACACACACACACACACATCCATGCTTTACATATAATATACACGCTAGTGCTTTACAAATAATATATCCACTAGTTCTTAGTAACAAAGAATGGCACGAACATCTTCCCTCAAATATTTGAAATTTCAATTCCCCCTGGTGCACATGGAAATATAGGCACCAATGTGTTCAAATTATATGAGCATTGGTGCACCACAAAAAAAACAGAATTACTCAATGTGGAATATTTATATGAGCATTGATGTTGCATATAAAAAAAAAAGATGGAACCAATGCATAATAATTATACGAGCACCAATGTTTTTTATGTTTATGAACACACTCATGCATGTTACGTCAGAACACACTAGTATGTGTCACCAATAAAAGAAACACAAAAAAAACTTCCTCTAAAACCTCTACCCACCCAATGTTTTTAGTTATATGGAACATTTGTTAAAACCTTCATTGAAACCTACGCCATGAATAACAGAGGTTTCTTTTGAAAACTTTATCCAATCTTATAACACTAAAAACCTCTGCGAAAAACTTTGTTTTAAAGTTTTCTCCTTGTAATGTACATACATATGGATTTCCCATAAATGTCTAAAACATCCACTAACATTCTTTCCTCCCTATTGTTGGACAGTTGGTTTAGATTAATGGACAAATGGTTTGGAAAGCTGGTTGTCATTGATGTCAACCCTTGGAGAGTGATCTTGGAGATTGATGTCAACCCTTTGAGATTGATGGAAACCCTTGGAGAGGTCCAGATATTTTGGACAGATAATTGACATTCGTATGATAATGATTGATGATGAATTCGTTGGGTACATTTGATGTAGTCTACATGTAGCCCTGAAGGTGTGGTTATGGGACACAGAGTTTATTGAGGAATAACGACATGAATAAAAGTGAAATTTCAGGTAATAATATCATATATGGATAGTACATGTCATTTAATTTTTGATGATAGGTGGTACACCATGTGGATCCTCACGGTTGAGGAGTTATGTCCTTATGAATATGGAATCCCTAAAGAATGGTAAAAAATCCCCTAGTTGGTTTCAAGTCAATGAATGAAAGGGTAAATTGGTTGTAACAAGAAAATGTAAGAATCCCTAAACTTAAGGAAAGTGGTCCCAAAGTGTTCAAGAAGCCCTAAAGTTAAGGAAATTTGTCCCAACGTTAAGGAAAGAGGTTACCTAGAAAACGTATAAATACACCTCAATAAGTCTCTCATAAGTACAATATATATACACACAATTTAATTAAATATCTATATAATTTATCAAGTGATTCATATTTGAGGTAACCAAGGATATCTAAGGCATTTTTTAGAGGGAATATGAAGTAAAGAAGGTTGAAATTCTAAGGGAGGATGAAGTCTTGTGAGGATGTGTTCTAAGGCATGTTATTTACAGGTCATCTTACCATTTTCTCTATAACTCTTTTTCTATAACGATTCATATAGCGAAACATGTATAATAATGAGAAGAAATATAAAGGTACATGCGGTAGAAATTTTAACTTCTGGGTCGTTTTATTTTGGGAGATACACTCTGTGGAAGATAGGGTTTTTGGCTAGTCCTGGAACTAGTCTCAAAGAGGTGTTCCAGGAACAACAATCATAACTTCTTCATAGAAGATCCAAATTAAGTGATACCAAATTAATTCGATAATTTATAGTCTGTAGTACATTAAGTGCGATTTTCATATCCAGATATTAAATATTATGTGTGTTGCATTCTATACAAGGTCACTCTCTAGAATAAGCCATAATTCAACAAGGTATACCATTTTTTCTATAACTCCTTTTCTAGGATGTTCCAAGCATTGAAACTTCAAGGAATTTCAGTGAATATACTGAAGAATATTTTGTACAAGTTTAATACATTTATTCATTACTAGTACGGAGTTATTCTTCTTTAAAGTTAGTGTTTGCGAATAATCCAAAACTAGTCCCGTGAGACTAAGGTAATGTTTGATTAAGATGATATTATCTTATTGTTGAAGTTGAGGAAGGTCTACAAGTCTGTGATCACATACACCAGGTATGTTACAAAGTTACATTTATGTTTATATGCATTTTTTAAGGTTAAATATTGATGATGTTATGGTGTATGACATGATTGAGAAATGTCATGAGTGATATGGTATATGGTTGACGCACATGGTTTGAGGAGCATGTTGTATATTGGGAAAATTGTTTGAGATACATTTTGGTATATGGATGAGGCACTTGTTGGTGATATATATACATGCTTGGTACACATTTGGCACATATTCTTGGCATATGGTTGATGCACATTTCATGGTATATGGTACATGTTGGGTGAGATACATTGTTGGTACACTTCTTGGTTTATTGGTACAAGGTGTATGGTTGGTGTGTTAGTGGTCTACCATTGATATTGATACACTATTTATATATACACTTAGAATATGCTAGTACATGGATATGATACATCTATTAGTGGTGATGGTACTTGGTTGAGATACACTCTTGGTATTACTTGTTCAACATATCTTATGGTACATGGTATAGTACAAGTTTTATGCTTGATATGGTATATGAGATACATTTCATGGTTGGAACATGGTATGGTATAAGCGAGAGATATTGATGTGCGTGGTTGATATACATGGTTGATTTGCATGGTTGACATATGGTATGGTATACGATACAAGTACATGGTTGGTATATGGTTGATGGTACTGATTGATATATGGTACAATTTTTTTACATGATTGATGCACTTGTTATTATATATGATTGATGCACTTGTTTTAGTACATGGTTGATGCACTTGTTATGGTACATGGTTGATGCTCTTGATGGTACAAGTTTTGGTACAAGTTTTTGCACGGTATAGGTTGGCACATGGTTGAGACACATATCTTGTGATGATATGTGGTGATGTTGGATGATGATTGGTTGAGGCATGTGTTTGTTGGACTTATAGTTGAGAGGTGTCTTTGGTATATGATCAATGTCAAAGGATTTGGTTGAGTATCAGTGACATTGACAGTGACAGTGATAATATCAGTGACAATGGTAGTGACAATGATAGTAATAGTAACAGTGACAAAGTTGTGATAGAGTTTGTTACAGTGGCAAAGTTCATGATAGTTGATCTACATTTATACTTCATGGTGGAAAGAAGGGGCAAGGAAAGGGTGTTGTAGCCTCCTTTCGGTTGGAGACAGAGAATCAGGGAGTTGGAGCTTCCTTCAGGTTGGAACCTGAGAACTAGGTGGTTGTAACCACCTTTCGTTTGGAGTCGGAGAACCTAGGGGGTTGTAGCCTCCTTCTGGTTGGAGGCAGAGAATTAGGGATTTGTAGCTTCCTTCAGGATTGAGCCTAAGAATAATGGGTTGGAGCCTCCGTCCAGTTGTAGCTAGAGAATTTGGAAGTTGGTGCTTCCTATGAATGCATTCTTGATATATATAAGAAAGTATTATGTGGTTTTCTCCCATTTGGGTTTCCACGTAAATATTGGTGTACTATGTTCTTGATGCGATGTTGATATGATGTTGCTTATGTTTACATGCTTATGATATATTTATTGGATGAATTCATAGATGATACATTGATGATATATTACTAAAAACTATTGGTAAAGATAAATAATATATATTGTGGTTAAAAGTGGAATAATTGCTCATTATTGATTCACCACCGCTCTCAGTAATCCAACAATTGGAATCAAAGTGGGTTCCTTCAGGAAATAGTTTAACCACTAGAAAGAGATCATGGAATACATGAAACTTAATGAGAATGGAGTACCAATGTTTGATGGTCAGAGTGGTTTAAAGTATAAGAATTGGAGTGTAAGGATGAAAACATTTTTGGAGGCACATGGATATGATATTTGGTATTCAGTTGTTACAGGACACAATGCTACAAAGAAACCAAAGACTACAGCCAAGAAAGAATTAAAGAAGAACAACAAAATAACCATGGATATCATCATGGATGGACTATGTGATTCAACAAAGGATAAAGTAGGTAAATGCTCATCAGCTAAAGAAATTTGGGATAAGCTACATACTATCTATTTTTCTCCCTTCGCAGAGTTAGAGTTTGGAAAAAAAAACAAGAACATGATATTAAATATAAGAAGGTTTGGAAAAAAAAACAAGAACATGTAAAGGAAGATCATATAGTCTCGGGATTGGAAATAGTATGAGATGAAGACAAATATACAAGGAAAAAGGAAGATGTCAGACATAGGAAGGTTTGGAGAAGAAATGAAAAACTAGAAGAACAAGTGAATAAAGAGCATGCCAGAAAGATCATAGGATTTGCATTAGTGCGAGAAAGGAAAGAAGAGAAGGTGAATAAAGAATAGGTTCAAGATATTGTACTTTTAGGAATTGTAGTGCAAGATCAATCCACACAAAGAAAGGAAGAAGCCAAAGTTTAGAGAGATGATGATTCTACAGATGAAGAGGAAGATTACTCTTCATCAGAGCGGGTATTTTTCTGATCCAACTGACTTGGAGACTCCTAGTAAATATGTATGTTGAAAATGGGGAGTTCATGTAGTAGATACTATAGTTCAACTAACCAAGTTTCAAGCAATATGAGGTATTTGCATAGATAGATTCATAGTAGTCAGATACCAGAAGTACAAAATGACAAATTGATTGATTGAGAAAGTAGTGTTCCCACATAGGTGTCAATTGGAAATTACACATGAAGAAGTTTATGTTTATTTTTAGGAAGAGATATGTTCAGTATAGGTTGTTCTAGACATGCATAGTTTGGTTTGCAGTGGACACATTTGATATCTGATGTTTAGGCAAAGTCTTCAGAATAGTACAGTGACATATGGGTCAACATTGTGGATAGTTGAGTTGCAGAGTTATTGAAAGTTTGTGACATATGGACATAGATGGATTTGTGATATGCTTAGAAGGTATAGAGATCATGGGTAAGAAATGATTACAACACTGTATTTTCAATTGGAATCAGTGAAATTAGTTGATTATAGAAAGATAAGAAATGAAAGGTATATCATAACAGGAAAAGAGAAATTATCAACATAAGTTATATCATCAGAACAAAATCATTTAACAATATGGTCAAGTGAACATGAAAAATAAATGAATAAATCAAATTTTGAATGCTTTTTATACATGTCAATGAATTATATGAGGAAGCACCAATGGAAAATAAACAATACTGGAAGAGAAGAAAAGAAACATTTCATAGGTATCTCTACATCTTGTAGAGAAGGAAAATCATTAGAGAGAGAGAATCTAGAAAGAAATATCTGTATTGTGCAGACAGGGGGAGACATACCCACGGGGGGAAGCTATTATTTTTCCCATGATTGGTTAGAGTAGTTACAATGGCAGGAGGAGACACATCAAGAAGGGGAGTAAATCTCTTGTCAAAGGGTGAGACAAATAAAGTCATCATGATGGAGATATATATTTAGTGTAGATAGGGGGAGTATCCCCAAGGAGAGTTCATTAATGGGAAGAAACTCCAAAGGGGGAGATATATCAAGAGAGATACCCTTTGACATTGATGTAAAAGGGGGAGAGTGAGAAACATTCATGAGGAGTGATGGTCACAGAGAGAGTTTGAGCATGAGTGTTGCTAGGTCTAAGTGTTTCCATCAATGCCAAAGGGGGATATTGTTGGAAAATTGGTTTAGATTGATGGACAGATGGTTTGGACAGTCGGTTTTCATTGATGTCAAACCTTGGAGAGTGACATTGGAGATTAATGTTAAACCTTAGATATTTATATAAACCCTTAGAGAGGTCCAGATATCTGGGAGAGTTGATTGACATTTGTATGATCGTGATTGATGATGAGTTCGTTGGCTACATTTGATGTAGTCTACATCTAGCCCCAAAGGTGTGGTTATGAGACCTAGAGTTTATTGATGAATAACAACATGAAGGAAAGTGAAATTGCAGGTAATAATATCATATGTGGATATTACATGTCATGCCATTTCCAGTGATAGGTGGTACGCCACGTGGATCCTCATAGTTGAAAAGTTATGACCTTGTGAATATGGAAGCCCCAAAGCATGGTTAAAAAACACCTAGTTGGTTACAAGTAAATGAATGAAAGGGTAAAGTGGTTGTAACAAGAAAATTTAAGAATCCCTAAAGTTAAATAAAGTGGTCCCAAAGTGTTCAAAAATCCCTGAAGTTACTTAGGAAAGTGGTCCCAAAGTTGAGGAAAGAGGTTACTTAGAAAAAGTATAAATAAACCTCATGAAGTCTCTCATAAGTACATTATACATACACACACAAGTTAATTGAATATCTATCTAATTGATAAAGTGATTCATATCTGAGGTAACCAAGGATATCTGAGGAATTTTCCAGATGGAAGATGAAGAAAAGAAGGTCAAAATTCCAAGGGAGGATGAAGTCTTGTGAGGATGTGTTCTAAGGTATGTTATTTACATGTCATCTTACCATTTTCACTATAAAGTTTTTTATAGAATGATTTAGATATTGAAACCTGGAGGATACTACAAAGGCATATAAAGGTACTTGTGGTATAAATTTTATCTTCTAGATTGTTGTATTTTGGGAGATATACTCTTTGAAAGATAGGGTTTTTGGCCAGTCCTGGAACTAGTCTCAAAAGAGTGTTTCGGGTAAAAAAGTCATAACTTCTTCATAGAAAATCCAAATTAAGTGAGACAAAATTAATTGGATAGGTTACACTCTTTAGTACATTTGTCACATACCCCCACTACAACATAATAGATTTTTCACCTTTTCTTGAGGGGCAGAATCCCCGAAATCCTACGGGGCTTAGTACAGGCTGCAAATGCCTCCTCTACCTCGACAGAGTCTTTGTGTGACCTCTCGGTCTTAAGGATCGTTCAGTTTCTTTTATGAGCCGAAGCGGATCCTTCAATTCCTTGCTGAAATCTCAATTCAATCAATCCACAGGTCCTTCAGAAGTTCCCCTGTGCGAACAACACTAGGCGCGAGCTCCATGACTCCCAAGCGACCACAACGCTATGACCAAGGCCTATTCCCAAAGATGCTTGTCGCAACTCACCATCTCGCGAGTTCACGAGTTGAAGCTCTTGACTCCTTTCCAATATCGTGATACCTAAGATCACGAAATGGGTATAGCTCCCTTCTATCAGTGCCCTTCGTGCGTGACCACTAGCTAGGCTAAACACTAGCTCCCGTCACAACTCGTGAATTCATAAGTTGAAGGGTTGAATCTTCGTTCTCTTCTCGTGTTAACCTCTGAAACTTGGAAGTCAATGAGGATTGACCTTCCTTTCAAACTTCTCGCAACTCACCACTTCGCGAGTTGTAGCGTCGAGCTCCCGTGCTCGTATCTCGCGAATCCCCAAGATGCGAGAAGTCAACGGAGTGTTGACTCCTTTTTCCCAGGCGACGTGTGTCCTCCTGTCAACCACGCGGGCCCCACCTTGTGGTTCTGCCATGTGTCCACACTCGTGTCTCGGCTCTCGGAACTTCGGGACTTATGATGTCAAGAAGAGGTTCTCTCAACCTCTGAACCTCCGAAGGTGCGATGCGCGCGATGAAGCTCCGGATCCAATGGTCCTCCCTTGACCTGGATCCAACAGCTATCCTTGCTCCTCGCGATTTCTCCACTCATGACTTGGAGCACCCAACTCTTGGGCTCTCATCTTATGAACCTCTGAGTTCGCGAGATCCCTCGATTTCTGCCACCTGTCCTCCTCAAATGGATGGTCTTGACCTTCTCGCGACTTTGCCACTCGCTAAGTCTAGGTGCCCAACCTTGGCACCTTCCCTTCACGAAACCCCAAGAAGCGATGTTATCTTTTCCTCTCACATTCTCGCTATTCGTGACTTCTCAAGTCGAAGGGTTGAACTCTCGCTCCCTTATCTCACGAATCCCCGAGAGGCGAGAGGTCAACGAGTGTTGACTCCTTTAACTAGGTGACATGTGTCTGCCTATCTATCGCATGGGCCCACCTTGCGGTTCTACCATGTGTCCCTCATCCCTAGCTTCGACACTTCTCGACTTCGCTTCTCGAAGCGCTACCTCCTTTATATCACGACACCTGAAGTGCTGAGATCCCGAACTCCTTGCTACTCCTTATCGCAACTCGCGACTTCGGGACTTTCGAGAAAAAAGTCTCGACCTCCTATTCGCCGATATGCCGAAATGCCGAAATTTCGACACGTTGTGAATGTGGGTCCCACAACGAAACTTCCTGCCTTTTTGGAGTTTCGGACTTTGCGACTTCGTGAATCCTGATGCTAAGCTTTCGGTTCTTCAACCCACGAAACCCCAAAATACCGAGTTCCGATGCACTTCACCAATAACTGGCTCACACAAATCCTTTTGCCCCTTCGAGACTTCGCCTTTCGTGACCTCACGAATCTTGAGGTAAGGGTTTTAACCCTTCAACTCGCGAATCCACGAAATGAGATTACGCGAGTGATCCAACAGTTCTTTTCGACTTAGATCCTACGGTCTGATTTCTCCCGAACTTAAAACTTGAAAATAGGCTTATCGTAACTCCCCTTCTCCTCTACAAGATCTGACGGCTCTCGGGACTTCGCGAATTCTCCACAGAGAATTCCAACCGTCCAATGCCTCCTTGATGACTCTTGTGAAGTGAACATGGTAATTCCTTTGCTGCTATTTTGGGATTTCAAGAGGATCGTTCTTCCTCGTACAGGGTTACTAAGACTTGAGCCTTCAAATCCTTTTCCAGGTTCTTGGTGAGATTTCTAAGAAGGGTGTCTCTATGGGGAGATCTATCTAGGGTATTACCTGAGATGGATAAGGGTATAGATTTCTCGATAATAGACTTGAAGTCTGAATTAATTCAATATGTGTATAAATAGCGATTTATAAAACATAAGCCATATGTAGTCTTTCCATTATAAGCGTGTAACCACCATTTCTAAATCAAAACACTACACAGGCAGTCTTATACTCAAACCATTCATAAAACTGCACAGACTGTGAGCATACATGTCAGCATATAAATTTCAAGATGCAAGATGTAAAACACTTATAAGAAATAACACCAGATGTGATTTCAACTGCTAAGAGAGGTGCTCGTTTCTACCCAACCGTAGGCTCAACGACTCCCAACGGGTTTACCACTAACCACCCCTGAGATGAGACCACGATGCTGCGAGACTGCGTCTCTGTTTTCCAGTGACCGAGAACGAAGGTTACTCTCCTCCTTCTCTACTATCACTCACTCTGTGTTTTTCCAGAGTTCATCTTCCTCTTTCCCTTGCATCTACCCCTTGATCGCCCACTCTTCCTGCCTTTTCTCTGTTTGGAAAGGTTGCATGTGGCACGATTTTCCTCGCAGTGGTCAAGTCTAAGGAATCTATGGATGGGTGGTTCACCCCCATCCCTCATTACTCATGAGGAGAAATTTACCTACCAATCCTGACGAGTCATTTAATTCGGGGCCAGCGAGCCGCTCTTGGTTCTCCGGGCCAGTGAAGTCCAAATACGATATTGGTTTCGGTGGAAGTTAGTGCCACCTTTCTAGGTGCCTTCCACCATCTTTCTTCAGCCATCATGGTCTCTTTTTCAACACCTTCCCCTCTCAGCAGTCTTGCAATACATATATATATATATATATA
>ML794705.1:243100-268239 GCA_009831015.1 Picea engelmannii
ATATATATATATATATATATATATATATATATATATATATATATATATATATATATATATATATTTATATTATTATTTACATTCATCGACCTTTTCCACAAGGTCCATTCACATCACACATTCACATTTTTGAGTTTGCCACAGTTCTTGGCCAGTATAGTTATTTTTACAAACTAGGGGAAACAGGGTGTTACAACATTGGGTGTGATTTTCATACCCAAATATTAAATATTTTGCGTGTGGAAGTCTCTACAAGGGCGCTCTCTAGAATAAGTCAAAATTCAACAAGGTCTACCATTTTTTCTATAACCCCTTTTCTGGGATGTTCCAAGAAGTGAAAATTGGAGGAATTGTAGAGAAGACACTGAATAATAGTTTCTACAAGTTTCAGACATTAATTCATTACAAGTATGGTGTTATTATTGTTGAAAGTTAGGTTTTGTGACTAATCCAAAACTAGTCCCGTGAAACTAAGGTAATGTTTGATGATGATGATATTCTCTTGTAGTTGAAGTTGAGGAAGGTCTGCAGGTCTATGATCACATAGACAAGGTATGTTACAGAGTTACATGTATGTTTATATGCATGTTTTGAGGGTTACATGTTGATGATGTTATGGTGTATGGCATGATTGAGACATGTCATGAGTGATATGGTATATGGTTGAGGCACATGGTTTGAAGAGCATGTTGGATATTGGGAAAATTGTTTGAGATGCATTTTGGTATATGTATGAGGCACTTGTTGGTGATCTATATACCTACTTGTTACACATTTGGCACATATTCTTGGAATATGGTTGATGCACATTTCATGGTATATGGTACATGTTGGGTGAGATACATTGTTGGTACACTTCTTGGTTTATTGGTACAAGGTGCATAGTTGTTGTGTTAGTGGTCGACCATTGATATTGATACGTTATTGAGATATACACTTGGCATATGGTAGTACATCAATATGAGACATATCTTAGTGGTGATGGTATTTGGTTGAGATACACTCTTGGTATTGCTTGTTCAACATATCTTATGGTACATGGTATAGTACATGTTTGATGCTTGATATGGTATATGAGATACATTTCATGGTTGGCACATGGTATGGTATAAGGTAGAGGTATTGATGTGCATGGTTGATGTACATGGTTGATTTTCATGGTTGGAATATGGTATGGTATATGGTACATGTACATGGTTGGTACATGGTTTATGGTATAGGTTGATGTATGGTACAGTTTTGCTACATGATTGATGCACTTGTTATTGTATATGATTGATGCACTTGTTTTGGTACATAGTTGATGAACTTGTTATGGTACATAGTTGATGAACTTGTTATGGTACATAGTTGATGCACTTGAAGGTACAAGTTGTGGTATAGGTTTATGCATGGTATAAGTTGGTACATGGTTGAGACATGTATCTTGTGATGGTATGTGGTGATGTTGAATCATGCTTGGTTGAGGCATGTGTTTGTTGGACATATAGTTGAGAGGTGTCTTTGGTATATGATCCATGTGAGAGAATCTGGTTGAGTATCAGTGACAATGACAATATCTGTGACAGTGGTAGTGACAGTGACAGTAACAATAATAGTGAAAAAGTTGTGACAGAGTTTGTGACAGTGGCAGATTTCGTGATACTTGGTATACATTTATACTTCATGGTAGAAAGACAAGGGAAGGAAAGGGGGTTGTAGCCTCCTTTTGGTTGGAGCTAGAAAATCTAGAGTTGGATATTCCTTCAAGTTGGAGCCTGAGAACTAGGTGGTTGTAGCCACCTTTCGGTTGGAGCCGCAGAACATAGGGGGTTGTAGCCTCCTTCTAGTTGGAATGGGAGAATTAGGGAGTTGTAGCTTCCTTCAGGTTGGAGCCTGAGAACAAGGGATTGGAGCCTCCTTCCAATTGTAGCTGGAGAATTTGGAAGTTGGTGCTTCTTATGAATGAATTATATATATATATATATATATATATATATATATATATATATATATATATATATATAAGAAGGAATTATGTGGTTTTCTCCCATTTGGGTTTCCACGTAAATACTGGTGTATTGTGTTCTTCATGTGATGTTGATGTGATGTTGTTTATGTTTACATGCTTATGATATATTTATTGGATGAATTCATAGATTATACATTTATGATATACTGCTAAACACTATTGGTAAAGATAAATAATATATATTGTGGTTAAAAGTGGAATAATTTCTCACTATTGATTCACCCCCCCCCCCCCNAGTAATTCAACAACTACCATTATGACATGATTTGAAAAAAAAAACACATTTTGCACTCATAGAAAAGGTTTTAGTTTTAGGGACCTAACTAACAAAATTATGGAAGAACTTGATGTTTGCATCCACCTTCTCTAACTATATAGCCTTTCTCTTGATTCTCCACTCCAATTCCTTCCATCCAAGTAGTCTCGTTGTTTTTTACTCCATCTCTTGCAACCTTCTCTTGTATTTCTCTAAGATACCTAGCACATTTTTATCTTACATTTATTTTATCTCTTGCTCTACCAATTTCAATTCCTTATCATTTTCCTTCCTTTTATTTGTCTCTCTAGAAACCACATCATTTTTGAAACTTCCTTAATGATTATGCAAATTGGAAACTAGCAGTCTCCCTTGTAGATTATTTAAAGGGAGCTCATTGGTTTTTGACCATGTTCTAAAAATCCTCCTCTTCTAGTGATAACAGATAAAGCTTAAAGGGACTAGCAAGATTGTTCCCTTGATTTTTTTAACTATATGATGATCGAAACATGATTTGAGAATCCACTTGATTCCTCTTATTCTATTAGGCTCACATATTGTATTTTCTAGGAGAAAAAAAAGATCTAGTATCTTTGAGTCTCCACCCTATCCACATTGGTTATTCATCTAGGTAACTTAGATATTAATTGGTTCCATATCAACTAGTCCCACCTCCTCATTATAGCTATATTTTCCACCATGGGAGCACATAGAGGATCTACTCAGAGGGGTATTGGAGTATACATACACATTTACCTGGTACATCATTTTTCCTATGTTCTATATGTTAATATTATGGTAGTTGCAGGAGGTATTTACCTCCATGTGTGAACCTGACGAGAATAGAAGACTCCGGGAAGCAAGAGAAACCCTAATGAGTTGGATAATAACCCTAGAATCCTTCTCGGCTCAAGAAGATAATTTATATTAGGCTATTAGCCTCGAAAAGAAGAAGTCAGCCATAAATAATAATAATATATTGAACAAACACATATCTAGAAGGAGAAGTCGGCCCCAACAAAACTGGTAGAACCACTATAAATACAGGGTGTCAGTTCTCATTTGACAACATCTCAGAATTGCAGTTCCCAGTTTGGTGTGCACTACAGTTCCCAGTTGGTGCGCACATGTGGAGGAGAGTTGCAGGTGCAGCTGCAGCAGTAGCTAGTTCTCAGTATTGGCTTGAATATCTCTTGGCTAGGGTTTGGACTATCTGATCATATTTTTGTGATGCGCTTTCCTTGGGGAAAGGTGCGCTACTCTTTGTTTGGCTATCTAGCCTAGGGTTTGCTTCCAGAGGAATTCTCAGTCAAGGTTAAGGTGCTCGGAGGGAGGCTTCGGCCTATGGTTGGGTGACGAGGGTATCGTCAATGGTAAAATGAGCACACCATATTCTATATTCTAATAGGTTATGGGCCCACACCCCTTCAGGCAGGCTAAAACGCTAGAAGGAAACATAGCCGCTAGACATTGAGCTCGTTGAGGAACTGTCGCTAGGGTTACTAGCAGGAGCAGTTTCCAAAAGCACTACAGCTAGGGTTACTAGCAGAAGCAGTTATAGAAACCCTAAACCTCTTCTCGAGGCACCTTAAGTGACGAGATTGACCTAATATCTAGATAGATCAGTGCACCCTAGCCCAGTGCATCTCTTGGTACTCTCAAAAGGCCAAGACGTGAAGTTTGGATTTCTGGTCAAATCTAAGGTTTGGCCAAGTCAAGCAACCATGAAGAACTCTATGAAGTCTGAGAACAAGTTAGATGGAGCCTCTAACTTTAGAGCATGGAAGACAAGGATTGACCTCATTCTTGCTAAGACTAAAGTATTGGATATTGTGAAAGGAAAGATCGTGAAGCTAAAGTTTGAAGAAGGAGAAGAGAAGGAACCATAGAATGTTGTATATATGGAGAAGTTCAAAGGTGTTGACATCAATGCCATGAGTATCATAGTGGATTCCATAAAATACCACTTGATACCCTACATCTCCCATCTTGACTCATCAAAGAAGATGTATGATGCCCTAACAAACATATTCTCAGTCAGAAACATTGGACAAGTTATGAGTCTGAAGAATGAGCTCCGTAACATGAAGATGAATGGCGACGACAACATAACATCATACTTTGTAAGGATCTCCTAGTTAAGATATCAACTACAAGCTATTGAAGAGATCACTTCAGAAAAGGAATTGGTGAACATAGTACTCAATGGTATTCCCAAGACATGGGATGCATTTTCCGCAAGCATGAACACAAGGAAGCAGTACCCGACATTTGAAGAACTTTGGAATTTCTATGCTCAAGAAGAATCAAGGATCAATGCAAAAGAGAAACCCCAAAAGAAGTACGATGATCAAGCCTTCACAGCAAGATTCAATAACTTCATGAACAAAAGGAAGTTTGGTTCAAGGAGGAAGCCAAATCAAGAGAAAGACATTTCAGAAATATAATGTTTCAACTGTCAAAAGTACGATCACTATAGGAACCAGTGTCTCGAGATAAAGAAAAGGAAAGAAAAACATGAAGCATCAATTGCCAAAGAAAAGGAACCTACAAAGAAGACTTAGCAGGATGGAAGAGACTTCTTCTACTAAAAAGGTAACAACATTCTTCTTATTTTCTGTACATATCTTGTTTGCATCGTCTCTGTACGTATCTTTTATATCGATCTCTTAATGTGTTCCAAGAAGAACTATAACTATGGAAGAACAAAAAGATAAGAATGAATATCATTAGATAATACACATGAAAAAATACAAAACATGTGGAAGATACTGCAAGATAAGACGAATCAATCATGAAGAGACTTAGAAGTTAGACATAAAGAGGAATTGGAGAAAGACTTATGATGACAACTAAGACAGAAGTGTGGACTCTGTTAGATAGAGAGAGCCAATTATATATTGCAGAAGACAATAAGGATGTAGATGGAAGTATGGACTCTATTAGACGGAGGGAGCCGATTATATGCACTCTTACATGAAGATTAGGAGGGAGATAATCCTATGATCCATTGAAGATGATAAAATATATATCCATGGTAGTAGCCATGAAAAGATAGTACATGGTCAGCTCAACCACAGAAGAAGACCTCTTCAAAGAAAAGCCTTAAAGTATTCCTGGTTGTCCATCCAGATCCGTGATCCTATGATGAAAGGAAGAAGTGGAATCTCTAGAACATGGAATCTACAAGAAACTCCATGGATCCAAGAGATAATTAAAAACATGAAGAAGAACATGAAGATTCCAAGAAAGAAAGAAAAGTCAGAACAACCAGTCATTACATCAATAATCACAAGATTACCAAGCCTGATATGAAAGCAATCAAGCAGAAGAATTGGAAGTCGTGATGAAGAATAATGTATGGAAGACTTATGAATGAAAGCATTGCAAGATCCAGAACCAGAGGTTCTCTCAGATGGAGGGAGAAGACTATGATGATTACTTGTTCCAGTACACTAGACATATCACTACATGAGTCATTTTATCATCCTCAACATCCATGAGTTGGAGTTCTACATCAGATAAATGCAAAGAATGTTCTCCAGAGAAATTGAATAAAGAGTGTATGAAGAGAAATCTAAAGACTTTGAGACATACCAGAAAGAGACTCTTGTATGAAGATAAGAAGAAGACAACTTGGTGGAGAACCTCCAGTGCACAGTAGAAGTGTGGTGAAGATTTCCTATAACATCAAGATGACTACTCAGTAAATCAGATCTCATGATGATAGAAGAAGTTCTACTTGGATATGTTCCAGTTCTCCAACTATGATATACCCTATTGTTCAGATATACATGAAGCCTTCACAATGTTCTAGACTAAAGTATAAGCATTACATTATCCATGATGAAGTCCAGAAAGGAGAAAATGTTTTTTTCAATACATATATCCACAGATGAGCAAATAAGCAGACATTTTAGTAAAGCTTCTATCCAAGATGAAAGAGTTTGTGTACTCAAGCTAGAGCTCGTGGAAACAACATCCTTCCTATTGGAAAAGGAAGAAATGACTCTCCAAGTTAGTATAGAGCACTGAAAATATTATTTATCTTTGTAATTGAAAAATAGTCCAGATTGGACAGATGCTTTCCTGTTCGAAAAGTGGATTGAGATTTCTGATGGACAATGACTTCCCATTGTAGTTAACATGGGACGCATATTGATTGCTGATGTATCATAGACAATGACTTCCAATTGTGGTTAACATGGGGAGTGGTATAGGACAGTCATTCTTCTTGGCAGTCACTCTGAGTAGTGGTCAAGTAGAATGGTCCACCTTACCGGGCAGTCATTCTTTCGAAGTTCACAGTTGTGAGAAGTTTCGAAGAGTGTTATGTTTTGGAGGTTGATGCAGGACAAACATTCCTTAGGGTTATACATTCTCTCCAAGGTGCACTTTGATAAGTGTAGGAGGAATGGCCCAGGGTGGGGAATGGTTTGGACAGTTATTCCTTAGGGTTATACATTCTCTCCAGGGTGCACTTTGATAAGTGTAGGAGGAATGGCCCAGGGTGGGGAATAGTCTAGGCTCAACAATCAGGGACAATCATTCCTTAGGGTTTATACATTCTCTCCACGATGCACTTTAATTAGTGTAGGAGGAATGGCCCAGGGTGGGGAATGGTCCAAACATTTCTTAGGGTTTATACATTCTCTCCAGGGTGCACTTTGATTAGTGTAGGAAGAATGGCCCAGGGTGAGAAATGGTCCAGGCTCAGAAATCAAAGACAATCCTTCTTCCTTGTTTGTGAATAAAAGGGCAGATAGCCCATTGCTGATGAGGGCATATATTCTTTCAGATCTCACAAACATGAGTAAAAGATTGGCCCATAGGATTCAGTTTATCTTTAACAATATTTTTCTGTGCAGGATGGCATCATATGATTGTTATGGAGACTACCTATCTCCATATAGTAGAGATATACTACTGTGGTGGATATGTTCCATTGTTCATGAGGCAAATATTCTTTCAGAGCTCACAGATGTGAGTGAAAAATTGGCTCAGATAATTCAATCTATATCATAACATTGTTTCTATGTAGGTTGCTATCAGATGTTTGTTATGAATATTGTATGATAGTAGATGAGGACTACTGTGGTGAATATGTTTCACTGTTTGCAACCATACATTGTTGATCAAGTACTTGTGTGTTACTTGGTGTGGTAGTGTACCACTGGATTGTAGTTATGTACTACTATGAATAGACACAGTTGTGTTCTATCCTTGTTCTAATTGCCTTGAAGACTATCAACAGTTTATTACAGATAATGATCATTCAGATGAATGATGAACAAAGATTTTCCAGATAAAAAATAGTTTAGAGCCTTTACTCCTCTCATTACTCTATGGTGAGAGTGACTTATCCAACATCATATCTAATTACTTAGATGAAGTATGGTTTCGAGAGATGATGCAGATGATGGTGATGATGATGCTCATGATCTAGTCATGAAATAGTTGAGATGAATATATTGATGCTACCGGGTAAATGGTATGTTTTGTGCTCAAGTCCATTACCTGTAAATACCTCTCTAGCTAGGAGGGAGTGTTAATATTATGGTAGCTTCGGGAGGTATTTACCTCCACGTGTGAACCTGACGAGAATAGAAGACTCCGGGAAGCAAGAGAAACCCTAATGAGTTGGATAATAACCCTATAAGCCTTGCTGGCTCAAGAAGATAATTTATATTAGGCTATTAGCCTCCAAGAGAAGAAGTCGGCCAATAATAATAATAATATACTGAACAGAAACATATCTAGAAGGAGAAGTCGACCCCAACAAAACTGGCAGAACCACTATAAATACAAGGTGCCAGTTCTCATTTGACAACATCTCAGAATTATAGTTCCCAGTTTGGTGCACATTGCAGTTCCCAGTTGGTGCGCACATGTGGAGGAGAGTTACAAGTGCGACTGCAGCAACAACTAGTTCTCAGTATTGGCTTGAATATCTCTTGGCTAGGGTTTGGACTATCTGATCAGCTTTTTGTGATGTGCTATCCTAGGGGAAAGGTGCGCTACTCTTTGTTTGGCTATCTAGCCTAGGGTTTGCTTCTGGAGGAATTCTCAGTCAAGGTTAAGGTGCTCGGAGGGAGGCTTTGGCCTATGGTTGGGTGATAAGGTTATCGTCAATGGTAAAATGAGCACACCATCTTCTATATTCTAACACTATAGTCCATGTATGAGGCTACACTTGGTCTCACTTTGTCTAAGATATTCTTCCTCTAGAAAAGGGTGTACCTCTTCTTGATTCATGCTCCATTTATACTTTATTAACACTAGTGGAGTCCAATTATTTCATTCCTACCTTGGAATAATCACCAAGAGCACATGCCTTCCTTGGAATTGTCACCCAATCTTGCATGCCTACGTTGGAAACATCACCAAGAGTATGCACCTTCCTTGGAATAATCACCAAGAGTGTGCATTACATTTGCACAAGAATAGGAGGGTGTATTCATTGTGCATGCATGAGTGTAATTCACTTTTCTTGTGCATATCTAGTCAACTATTAATTGCTTGGAAAATTAACCAAGACTAGGTGGAAAATTACTAGTGTTTCAGTCAATGCATGTCCTCAGTAAGATATAGAAGCTCAAATATGGCACATTATCTCATCAAATAGAGTACATATATTGAAGATGATTTATTGATGGAGGTGTGCTTGGATAAAGGATAAATGAAGAGCAAGTTTATGCAATGGAAATTTCAGAAGAGATTCATCCAAAAAAGCTAGATTTCACTATAGGTTAGCCTTACTTGTGTGAGGGCCAAGAAAGAGATGAAGTAAGGCCCAACGAGGACCATAGTTGTGGATCAAGGTAAAAAATCTACTGATGTAATGATTTTCCATCATTAATATAGATTGATGTGGTTTTCCCCTTCTATGATTGTTTATGCAATTGCATGTTGTTTATCTATGCTTTATTAGAGTAGAATGGATGAGATGTTGTTTGGTTTATAATTTATTAACACTTAGAAGATATTGATTTGGGTATTTTTTGTACCTTGTTTGTAGGGAGTGGGTGAGGGATCTAGATATGGATCTCCATAGTTGCATCAGCCAAGATTACATAAGGAAAACCATAAAAAACTGGGTACATCTTTCCTCTCTTATAGGATAAGTAGAATTTAATCCAGTAGATCTACAAAGATTTGCATTTAAGGGAATATTTAAGGGAGATATTTCCTATATATATGAGGGTTTTTTCCATAACAGAACTGGTGACTCCATTAGGGATGGAATCTTTGATTCTCCCTATATTAATTTTTCCTTGTTTTCTCTTCTTTCTAAAAATTTTGCATGGTCAGTCACCTTCCTCCCCTCTCATTGGGTGGTCAGATATGTACCAAGTCTTCTCAATTTGTGCAATAAAAGGTAAAAATATCATCCCATGTCATCAACGTTTCATTTATATATTATATTGGTATGCCAATATTTTAAAATTGTTTCCATTCACTTGGGTGTTTTGAGAGTTTATTGAAAGCGTCTATGGTTGTTGATTTTTAGTTTAAAAAGAAAAATATAAAAAGTGAAAAGTACTTCCTTTCGTAGGTAGCATTCATTGAAACAAAAAATCGTATCTTATTTGCATGCATTTTTAAATTTATTTTGTATTTGGAAAGTGTCACAAAAATCATTAAAGTTTCTTCCACTACCTCTGCATAATTAATAGCCTTAAAAAGAAAAAGAAAAATAATATAAAAATCATTAGAATTTTTCTTTTTACAACAAACCAACATAGACTAGGATTTATGGACTTGGTGTAGGGCTAGAAAGTAAATTCTCCAAGGCCACAAAACCAAACCTAGTAGTCATTAATGACTGAAAAATCCATTATAACAACGAGTGTATCGGGAAGCTCCTATAACAGAAGAGTTAAGCATTAGGTCTCATCAAGGCAAGTGGAGTGATATCCACTCTCTAATTGGTGCTCATTAGACCACTTAGACTATTATGTGTATGGGGGTTTCAAAAGTTCCATGCCTCACTGAGAGGTAACACTTATTGAATATTTGACATTTGTTTTCCTACCCATATATGTGGTCTAACTTGCGACTATTTTCTCCATGACCCATTGTGAAGTGGTAACCTTAGTGGGTTTTCATAGGTATATAAACAAGTGACTGTAAGAGAGAATTTGTTGCGGTACCTAGGACATATGTCGAACCTTTACTTTATTTCCCAAAAGGGTTCTTGTATTCACGAAGGTACTTGCACCGATAAAGGTTCTTGTGTCATGGTTATCGTAATTTTTCCTCACACCTTCTATAGACAATGTTCTAGGGACTTGATTTCCCCCAAAGGGTTGGTTTTCATAAGGCTCCCTTTTTCCATTGGTTTCTTGTTTTTGGCTTAGATTTTCTATGGTTTTTCTGTTTGGTGAAGTTTATGTCTAGTTGGCCACAATTTGTTTTCTTCTTCTTGGTTAAAACAAAATTTTTTCTATAATAACTGATCAACATCTTTGTCTTATCATAGACCCTTTACTCATTTGGTTTAACATACCATTTGGTGATTCTTATTCCTACCTTATCGATACTCATATGATGTCAAGTATTAGTGTGTCACCCAAAATGGGAGGACTTGCCTCTACATTTGTATCTAGGATGGAAGAATTCATAATGATCACCTCCTTGATAGCTCTCAGTGGGATCGATACTCCCATATTGATGCTAACTTTGATACCCAATGATTCCATCTAGGAGATTCCTCCAGTAACATCCTTTCCTTCCATTAGTACACCTAGTTTTAGTATGCCCATTGCATCATCACAAGTTCCCACACTTGTGTTTGGTGGGGTGAAAGGACTTGGTATTACTAGTAGAAGTTGATTCCCATCTATTTTTGGTGACCCCCTACATAGGCTAGTGATACCAAATGGCGCTTTTCCTTTTGGTTGGATTTTTTACCCTAATTTTGGTCTTGCTCCTAATTGTTTTCCTAATGCTAGGAGAAGTCATGTCTATGGGGGATTCGAGAACCAAGGTCCCTAGGGGTAGTTATCTGGGGGGATCAGTGATACTATACCCCACCAACACTCCCATTACATTTGATACCAATATAGTGCCAGTAAATTCTTACATGAACGAAAACAAAGGAACCCCTCCTCAAGGGAACCCTTGCATTTTTCCTTTGGAAACTTTGGTTCCCATTTGATGGCTATATTGAATATTCCTAGATTGTTTATGGGGATACCAATTTGGTTAATGACCATTCTACATGTTCCAAATACTCCTAAAAATTCTTTGCCAGTGAAATCTATTTCTCCTCCTTCCTCTTTTGGTGAAAGTCCATCTCCTAGTAACCAAAAGTCTAAAAGGAATAAAAAGAGGAAGAATAAGAAGAAGAAGAAAAAACAAAGGGAGAATTCATCATCCACTTCAAGTCATGTTGGAGACATGTCACCAGTCATTTCCACTCATATTGGAGATGAGAAACCAACCACTCCAAGTGATTTTAGGGGCAACACACCAATCATTGCAAATCATACTAGAGATAAGAAACCAACCACCATAGGTCATGCTGGTGGCATTGGTATTGCTAAGAAAACTAGATGAGAAATACACAAACCCAAGTTCCCTTATACAATTTGTAAAGGATATCACCTTACTCACTTATGTCCTCTTGTTACAGAGATAAAAAGAGCGTGGTCCATGTCTAAAGGCTCTTCTACTATAGAACCACCTTTGGTTTCTCAATAATATACTCAACCATAAGTTGATGAAGAGGTCACACTGATGCAATCTTCGGGCTATCCCACTCATCTTTCAAAGAATGATGTGTCTACCACACATGTTTTCTTCATTTCTAGTTCAAAACCTTTTGAACAATAGGGAATCCCACTCATCTTGAGCATGCTCCCTCCAAGTTCTAGGAGTGTTTCCTTTGATTGGAATAGTCTTGTTGAGTCCTTCCTTCCTTCTTCTACACTTTTTCATATAAGGGTTGACACTTATTCAAATGGAATCTAATGATTTATAGTAGATCAAGGAGCTTCTTCAATAATTTTATCCTCTTTGTCCTTGCAAGCTATAGGCTCTCCCAAGTTTATGTCAGCTCCTAGTTAGTTGTTGGCTTTCGATATAATACCTAATGAATCTTTAGAGATTCTTCCTCAATTACCTATCATATTAGGTGGGAAGACTCTCATGGTCGATATGATCATGGTGAATGGACCATATCAACCATTGGACTTCAATATGCTTCTTGGGAATGATTATGTATATGATATGAATATTGCGATGTCTACGCTCTTTCATGTGATGAATTTTCCTCACAACAAAATCATTTCCACTATTGATCAAATTGCCTCTAATAATCACCATTCTTGCTTACCTCCATTTTATGTTCCTATTATTCAGGTAGAATCTACCCCACCATGGGTGAATTATGTGGCATCATATCCTAAGTGTTCAGTTGCTTATTATAAGGAGATGTTTGTCTCATGTTTTCCTTATTGGGACATGGTCTTGACAATTGATCACATGATCCCATTGAAATATACTAACATTGATAAAAAAAACTCCATCCTAATATGGAATATGATCAACCCACTCCACCCACCTGGGATTTTGAATCTCCAAGTTCTCATGATTTCCTTGATTTTGAGTTTCCTTTAGATGTAACATCCTCAATTTTATTTCTCGCAAATTATAATGTAATTGTATAAATGTGAATTAAGATGGTGAGTCGATATGTTGGGGCGAAGAGACCACATTGATTAATATGGCCGAGGGAAAAAATATGTACTATGTATATTGAAACGATTAATAAAAGTATTAATCACTAGTAGTTTTGGTATGAGAAGGATGAAAATGATGGGGGGCTATTATTCCACAAGAGAGAGGGGTCCAAGGGGGGAATATTTGTGGGTATTAGTCTAACCCACATTCCTTAAATTATTATCATTGTGTATAACCTTATATTTTGTTATTGAGTGGTCCCAAATCCAATCATTAAACTCATGTAAGAGGGTGGGTGTGAGGAGTCGCATCCCATAGTTATTGGGAGCATGGGGTTGGAGTACAATCATCTTTGGGAAGAGTGAGAATCAAGCAAGCAAGGGAGAAGAAGGGAAATTCATATGCAAAGATGGGATAGGTTTTACATGCAGTTTTTGGAAAACAAGGAATGAGTTGAGTGTTGGAAAGATCACCAACCATGCAATGTTTGAAGGCAACCATTTTTTGGTTGTGTTTTTTATGGAAATGTGGTGTGTGTGCTTATAAAATGGATTGTAATATTGTAGTGCATTTTCCTTATGATGAAATGGTTCAAGAGCCTTGTGAAGGTTGTTGGCAGCACTCCTGAAGCAAATGAGAGTTCCTTAATTCCATAGTTAAGATATTTTTGGCCAACCAAGTGCACTGAAAGGCTTGGTAAATTAATGGCACAACCCGATGGAATAACAACCATGAAAGGGGGTACATTCCATGGGTTGTACAGGTTGTGAGGAAGACAATTGGTGGATTGAAACTACTTCTAGAGTTTTGAACCTGGGTTTAGGGCTGTTGTGTGTGGAGAGTGGACATCCAAGAGGGCCATATCTCCTTGTGGACTCATAGCCTCAACTCGAGGGTGGCCTTCTATTGAGAGAAAATGAAAATCAATTCTTATGGTTGGGAGATTCATCCTTTGTATACAACAAATTGGTTAAGTTTTATAAATAGATAAGTGTTTTGTTGTTTGATTATGATTATTACACTATGTAAATGAATAATTGAATTTTTCTTGTGTGTTTTCTATATGAATTCATGTTTTTATAAATGTTGTTAGATACATGAGTAAATTAGCAGGTTATTTTGCTATAATTTTTATGGGCTTGTTGGTCCTCGGTTTTATTTTATATGCATGGAGCATTTTTATATTTGTCTTTAGTAGGATAAGCCATTTTTTTAGTGACAGTAACTAGATCAGAAATCTAGGTATGTTACAAGATGGTATCAGATCCACAGGTTCAACACCAAGCCTGCATGGGTTAAAAGCAACACGTGGAAGTTGAATTTGCAAATTTAAATTTCAAAGGATGTTTGGAAATTGTTGTCAAAAGTTTCCAAAGGAAAGTTCTGGAATTTTCTTGAAATTTGGTGAAATTTGAGTTCATGGTTAAAATCCCAAATTTTAATCTCTAAATGAACACGTTTGGGCCTATAATTGGTTGAATTTTGGAAATTGCAATGCAACTAGGGTGAGATTGGGAAAAGCCCCAATTTATACAGTGAAATTCATTGAGAATTCAATGCGGTAGTGTCAAATTTTGGGTGTAGAGGTTGAATTGACATGCATAGAGCCTAATTTGGCTATAAGAAGCTTAATTTTAAAGCTTCCATGGCGGCCAGGAAGAAATTATGAATTAGGGCATTTTTGGAAAATTTGTAATGTTGGGAAAATTTGGGGATTTTTTGTACATGACTTCAGTGGTGACGTGGGTGCCATGTGTTAAGTGACATGGCAGTGGTGATGTGTATTTCCACAGTGGCAGGTCCATAATGACGGGTTGGTGGTAGGACATTGTGGAAAGGTTGGGGGATTGCAATGCATTGTGGTTGGATTGATAGTTGATGTAGGTGTGACATGGTTGAAGTTGTGAGCCCTGATACCATTTGTAACATTGCATGTTGAGGAAAGCAGTTTTCAATTTTTTTGGGGGGATGTGAAGCCAATGAAGAAGTTCCATGTATCCCTGAGAGGTTTGTGGTATCACATCGTGGAGGGTCGTTAACACTCGAGCATGTTGACGATGTGAAATCATTATGGGTCGTCAATCTTCTGATCATCTCCACCATTAGATATGGAAGCATGCAAATTCGTGCACCAAGGGAAACAAGGTGCAAGAGTAAATAATTTACTGGATGACAGAGTTAAAATTCCATTAAGTGCATATTTCTTCTAGATGGAATAAATTAGGCTCCAATGAGAGGTAATCCATAAAAATTAATTGGATTCTAGAATTGGACAAAGTCCATAAATAATTGAGATAAGTGGAAAAGCTATCATAAGTGGATGTCAAGCCAGTTGGAGTATATTGCAACACTCAAAGAACTATGACAACAATAAAATGGAAATTCATAACAAAATAGATAATGTTGATTACATTTCAAGGGTACTGAGTGTATTTCCAAGGTATATATGGATGGAAAGTCAATAAGAACACAAATAGTGAAGTTGTCTTCAGAAAGGAAATTCCTAGAAAGACACATGAGGAAGGAAATGGTTTTATCCTTGATATGGTATGAAAAATAGATGGAACCTAAAAGGAACTATCTCAATTGTACAAGGAATCAAGTCAATATTGTACAATTGTTTGAGGAATCAAAGAGTTGTAGAGGGAAATCTAGGCTTGTAGAACAGGTATTGAAAGGTTGAAAAATGACTCAAAATAGTAGAGTTAAATTAGTATTCAACTACTACATAGTCTGAATGGCATGGAAATGAAAATCAACATATATTCTCACATAAAGCATGAATCCAACAAGTGAGGAATTCCATAGCATGCATAGGGAGTTAAGGAGGACTCCATAGCTTTGAAGGTAGAAATGTAGGGAAGGCTACAAAGCTTGTTGCAAGAGAAGGAAAAAGGATATCATGAGATGAGGTGTGACTCATGGAGTGTATGAGTCATCTCTATCTACAAGAATAGGAATGCAACAAGAAGGAATTGTTAGATATGAGCTAGAAACTTTTTTCTAAATTACTTAGAACAAGAAAGTTGTCTATATTATCAAAGTGCATAGTGGAAGTAGGGTACAAGTGAAAATATAGGAGTGTAGCATTTCAGTTGGAATAGAGTGGTATTGATTGGAAAAGAAGTACTTCATAGTGAATCAGTGAATGAAGTGAAGAGATCTATTTAAAATTGAGAAAAGCCATGGATAGTAAAACATATTTGAAAATATGACATAAAAAAAACATTTCAGAATGTTGTAATTCCAATAAATGAGAATGATGTTTCAAGACTGGTTCAATCAATGAAATGGGAAGTGGTTAATTAGATTACAGTGTTAATATTCAACTGGATTAGTGCATGTTACAACAATATGAATATTGATAATTTTATCCAAAATATGTTGGTATATGATTCTTTGCAGAAAGGAAGCAACTATGAGATGGCAACACTAGTGGATCTAGTGCTTGGAAATGTAGAATTGCCAAGTGGGACTTGGCTAGAAGGTTCAGAGTAGGGATCAATGGTGCACAATTGAGAAAAATGGAAGTGCACATCGAAGTGGGGTTCTATAGGAATTCAAGGAAAACCACCTACAACAATAATAAAATAAATAAATAAAGTTTAAATAAATATGCAGTGGAGTGCATAATGGAAGTGATGCATAAATGAATCTAATAAAGATAGGATGCATGTGAATGAAATAGGCATGATGAGATTAATTTCTTAGTGCATACTGATGGAATTTTTTTCATATGGACATTCCTAGACATGTATATGGCTTGAGTGTAGACTAAGAGTAGTATGCCAATATATATACATGAATTAGTGATGCTATGATATTTGACTAAGACTAATGATGGATTGTGTATCTGAGAAAGTCTTATAGCGTGGTTAAATATGTTGATGATATTGATGCATATGAAATCCATCCATGTGAAGAAAAATGGGGATGGTAAGACACTAATCAAGAGCTTCATAAAGGGGGCTTGACAGATTCTACAAAATATCAGTTGAGCATGTAACATCAATTAATGTCGTAACAACCATGCAAGTATGCATTTAGTTTCTTATGATGCATAATTGTTGAAAGGGAAATAAGATAAGAATTCCATTAGTCAAATTTTAATATTTGAATTGGTGTGTAAAGGAAAAGGACCTTGAGTATACAAATTTTATTTATTATTGAATGCATTTATATAGAAATTTAATTGCATGTTATGATATATTGGTTATGATATCATAACCAAGTCAAATCGAGAGACATACCCTTGTTGTAGCATTGAATTCCATTAGAGATGGTCGTGTGTGAGGCCATGATGTGGTTGGAAATGGAAGGGCTATAATGTCATACAAGTGCGTAATGGTATTCCCTTGTCTAACCAATGTTTGGAATGAAACCTCTTTGCTCACACGAGAGAACACTAAGAGAATTGCATTCCTACCATTGTGTATGGGTTGAAGAGGAAGGTACCCAAACGATCATACAAGTAAATGGGGAAGAGTTTGAATAATGTGTTAAGGCGTTGGCTAGACCTTCTAACTCACCATGTTCGAATACATGACATAGAAATATGGTAATTCAGAGTCAATGCAAGAATGCATTGTGTAGATGTGACCATGCGTATTGGAACATTGGTTTTATTTATTGGTAAAGTTTGATTGCATTATGAAAAGCTTGGTGTGTTGATAATGCAAGTACAATGAATGAAAGTTTCATTATATGTAATATGATTAACAATTGAATTCTATTTTAATATGAATAATGGATGGAAATGATTGAATTGCTAGTAAGATACAATTTTGAGATCACTTCATGGTCTGTTATAAATGTACATGAATTCTAATAGTCTATATGGATGAGTTAAAGTTGAGAAAATTGTAGGAACAATGGTCTTGGATATGGTAGGGATATAATATCATAAGGAATATTGATTCCTGGTACCACAAGAGACAAACAATTATGAGAAGAAAACAAATGCTTGGAAGATTTTATTTCCCTAAATAAAATAGATTTGAGAAATTGTATGATAACGATAATGTCTCATATTGGTTGTATGCATATGATGCAAATGAGATGATTTACATAGGGTACACGTTTCTCGTGGAAGTCTAGAAGTAAGTTAACATTCATCTGCACAAGAACACCTTGGAAAATGACGTATCGCTTGAGGAATTGTATAACAATAAAAGGGATTCTTGAGTCAGAAGGGTGAGTAAAAAAAGGAAGCAAAAATACAAAAGAGAAGAGAAGATTAAATTCCAATGGACATGATAGAAATTGTTTGGAGCTGCTGAATTATTATGAAAAAGTAATTTGTCAAGATTGAAGAGTGAACTCTTGTGTGGGAGTTTCATTTTCGAAGAACCAAGTTGAAGGCACGAAGAGTGAAATCCTGTGTGAGTTTCACTGTAACAACAAGGTTATTGTTGGTTATTTCCTTGTAGTTTTCCTAACAACAAGTTCCCTCGAGATCTCAGTAGTGAGATTCCTAATCACCTATGCCAGAGACCCTATTAAAATGGCACATCCCGATTAAATAAGAGAAATGAATGGGGCACATTAAGAATGATATATCTCGATGGAATGATAATAGTGAAGGGGTAAATTCCTTTGGTTGGGAAGGTGTGGGGAAGAGAGCTGGTGGAAAATCGAGATAGCTGCAGGAGAAGGTCGATGGGTTATATTGAGCACACACTTATATTGATAAGGGGGGGTAAATCAATATAAGACTATATTTTTCTTTTTAAAATTCATAAACCATAATGAAGAAATCACAAAAATGTAACAACAACAAGGCACAATATTTAATGTAGAAACCCTTTCGAGATAAAACCACAAAAAATATTTTTATAAATTTGTAGGCACCAACCTACGGTTACAAATGTTTGTAGACACCAATATATGGTTACAAATGTTTGTAGGAACTAACTTACTAGAGACACCAATCCCCAATATTGCATGTAGTGTTGTTTGTAGGCATTGACCTACGAGAAACACCAATCCCTTATGTTGTTTGAAGGCACCGACCTACAAGAGACACCGATCCCCTTTGTTGTTTGTAGGAATTAACCTACAAGAGACACTGATCCCATCTAATTTTTGTAGGCATCGACCTACTCCATGTTTTCTCATAACACTCTACTCCATTTATACTTTATCATAAAATTTACATGAAAAGTCATGACTTTTATTAAATAATAATTAATTTCCTCCATTTTATTTTTAATTCATTTTTTAACATACCATGGGTAAAATACCATCATGGTTTCTAAATCCATGTGAAAATACCATGTGCACTTTCAATTTTACCTTTTTTAATCCATTTTCATGTTTACTCCACTTTTACATAAACTTCACTTTCACTTTTACGTTTTTTTTAATCCACTTTCATGTTTACTACACTTATACATAAACTCCATTTCCACTTAAAATTTCCACTTTTGTATTTATTAAAGTCACATTTATATTGGAATACTTACTTACCTTTGACATCAATGACAATAATTTATTCAACATTCTCCTTCCCCTGTCTACGAATTTCACCCCTTTGTCATTTATGGCAACCATGTACTAAAAAACACATCATCTTCCAGAAATAGAAATAATTCTCCCTTGTCTACAACTCTCCTTATCTATAATTCTCCTTCCCCTGTCTACGAATTTCACCCTGTCTATAATTATCCCCCTTTGACATCAATGGAAAAGGTATGCTTCCCCTAAGTCGTGCTTCTTTACTGACAAAAAGAGAGGGATATCTCTCTGAGCTTCTGTCTGAGATATTCAAATGTTTCTCTAGGAAGGGGTTTGGTAAAAATATTTGCAACTTGTTCCTTGGTGGAAATTTATTCCATCTTGACACTTAGTTAGGCTACAAGTTCTCTTAGGAAGTGATACTTGATGGGAATATGCTTCACATTTTTCTGCATAGTTCATTTTGTTGTGCTACTTCCCCTTAGACTACACTTTCTCTTGTAGTTTTCTGAAGTAGCTCCCCCTATGAACGTACTATATTTTATTGTTGTAATTGTTGAGTCTTCTTTGTTATACCATCACTCTCCTGAATGGATCATTTTACTACTTTTTAAAAAGATGCCAAAGACTTGCTAGATGTTTTGCTATCACAGTAATATTAATTATTCACAAATGATAGGATTGGATGCCTTTAACATTTTCTCACAATCTACTGCTAAAAATGAATGATTTGTTGTTATTAAAAAAATGTCCATCTACAACTTATCACATCTCCATGTGCTTTGAATATTCAAGTTTCTATGTTCCTTTGTAGCTTCTAAGGGATATTCCATTGTCACAAGTATGTTGTTGGTTTAGTAGTGCTTGAATGTCATCAAACCACCATCCAATTTTCCTTCAAAGACACTTTCCTAAACATGATCAATGTTTGTCACAATGTATAAAATATCCATGTGGACTTGTCTTTTATTTTGCACAGTAGATACCTCAAACTATTCCAACTCCCAAAGTTCCATACACCGCTCACACATTCTTCTATGGTTTCCTTGCACAAATGTGTAGAAATGCCATCAAATTTCATTCCCAACTGTCATAAACCCTTCAAGGTATGAAGAAGAAAACTTTAGAATATTGAAATAAAATTGATGCATTCATCCAAGAATATAACATCCTCCACTTGCACTTTTTTTGTGATCAACATTTCTTTCCCAATCTACATCTGTATATGTTGTTAGAGTAAAATATTCACCTCTTGAGTACCATAAGCCGAAGTCCAAGGTGCCCTTTGGATATTTGAATAACCTTTTTACTACTTGTACCTGAGTTTCTTTTCATGTAGCTTGAAATCATGCATCCAATCCTATTGCTTGCATAATGTTTGTCCTTGGTTTCATCACATATAGTAGGATTCCAATCATTGACCTATACAATTTTTTTTTCTTCCAAAGATTCATCATTTTTTCTCAATTTGTAACTTGTGACCATAGGTGTGTTGATTGGTGTACATTATTCCATTTTGAATTTTTTTCAACATTATATTAAGAAACCTCATCTTGGAGGAAAACAAATTACGTACATAGAACACAATGTTTCCCCTTTAATTTGTTCTTATTGCAAAAACTTCTCAAAAATGGTACAACAACACTCATAAAGAATTCTGAACACCGTCACTAACAATGCAAGATAATCATTCTTTGTCAATCCATATAGTCTTTGTATCCAAAATAAGTAATAGTACATCTCCAATAACAGTCGAACATGGTTGGGTTGGTCTCAACAAATCCAAGTCAATTTAATAAGAAATTGTCAAGTCAGCAAGAAGACATCAGTTGGGTTCACATATCAACAACTTCAAGTATTCCCCCTCTAAGGGATAAATAAGTAGCAACAATAGTTCTTGTCAAAACTTCCAATTGATGGAAAACCCAATTGAAACTCTAGTTGTCTGTCATGTCAGGTCATTTCCTAGTCGACCACTTCCAAGGAAATCATCAGTAAGTAAGAGAAGTGATGCAAGACTATACAACCAATGATACACAACAATATGAATCACTCAAACATCTATTCAAATGATTCTATGACCATCCATCAATCCAACCACAATCTATTCTTGTAGTCGACATCGGTCTACAATTATGACATTCACGTCTCTTCTGCAATGATCTAAAAGAATTATTTCCATTATTTTTATTTTTATGGTGAGGATGATGATAGGGCACAATGTTTTGTGTTGGTTGATCATAGAAAGTAGGCTCAGGTTTAGATTCAATTATTAGAGTAGAACAACCCGACATATCAACAACAATGTCATTTGTAATAACATTCTCAATTGGTGTCATGTGAGGAAAATGTAGCTCATCAATTTGTTCAACACAATCAACAATAGGTTATTTTTATAGAAAACCAATATGAACTCCTCTGGCAACAAATAGAACTTCCTTGGTTGTAGCAAGGCTATGTGTAGGTAGGGATGCAACAACAACATCATATCCAAGACCAGCCTTAATTAATGGAGTCCTTTGACAATTGATGATATCATCTAAGAATTCAGTACTCTTTCCAAACTTCAAGCTTATGTTCAACTGAGCCATTGAATTTTCCAAATCCTTTCTTAAGGAAACAATATCAAATTTTAGCTCTTCACAATTTTCTTCATTTTCTTTAGTTGGATTCCCACCACTTCTTATGTCCTTCTTTCCTCTTCTAATTGAACTTTTAGGCTTATGATAATCTTTTCTAATTCTTCAAGGCTTTGTGACATTTTGGTTTTTGAATCATGATCCTCTTCTTCATATTTTTGTAGTTTCTCTTTTTGTTTCAAATTCTTTTTTCTTAGCTTCCTTATTTTTCTTAAGTCACGGATGAGTTCTTCTTCAAGATCCACTTCTCCATTTGTTTCAATTTTTTTTCTCTTCTTTTGTATATAACATTTCTTTGTCTTCGTCAATCTTTGTTTCGATTTCCATAAATAGATTCTCTTCTCTATCACTAATGGAATTTCTTTCTTCAGACGAGTCATTGACCCCTTTTGAGTTGAGGCTCTTCTTTAGCTTATAAGAGTTGTTCTTATTTTCATGCTTGTCCTATTTGTGGCTATTTTTGTGTTGATGATGTTTTCTTCTAACATTTTAGTCTTCTTCATTATCACTACTTTCATTTTTCGCATATGGACACTTAACAACAAAATGTCCTACTTTTCCATAGTTAAATCATTTAAAGGGAAACTTACCTTTGTATTTTGCAGTTCCCTTTTTGAGTTTTCTCATAATATTTTCTTCCTCTGCATTTAATTCACTATTGGAACATTCACTTGATTTGTGCTCTTTGTTCTTCACCATCTTTGAGGCTTTGAAAGTTATTTCCCTTTTTTATGGTTTTCCCCTTTTAGTCCTCATTTCATATGCAGTGAGGATCTATAACGTACCAATCCAACCATAGGTTGGTCATGCTACTTCAAAACGCACTTCAAAATTGATTTTGAAATTCTACTAAAAAATATTTAATAAAGAAGCATGGAATATTCACATGCAATAATCAAGATTCATGCTACAACATAAAATAAATGAACAATATGTCATGCACAACAATAACTAGAAAGTATGCATAATATAAATAAAAATTTCAAATATAGTAATTAAATTATACACAATGGAAATAAGTATACAAGTAGAGAAACACATAACAAAGAAAACTTATTTTTATTAAAACCAATCACCAACTAGTTGTAGACCAAGGACGTTCCACCCAACCATAGACATTGTTGTTCCAAGTCTCAATAGAAGTTCACCTATGAGCTAGGGCTATGAATCCACAAGGACAGTTCCAGGGTGTCTCTCAGCTTCCCAAACCAGTCAACACTCAAGATCTCACAGGTTTTTCAACACACAACAACTCAAAGTACACCAGCTCTCTTCTTTCCTTCATGCACAACCCAAGAGAATGGACCCCCATATTTTCCATGTAGTCCCTCAATCTATCCACCTCCTTCCAGGGTTTCAATGCATCCGGTCAAGAATCTCCATGTTGGGACTCTCAATATTTGTAGCTATAAAAAAAAATTAGCACCTGCCAATGTGTCTCAGGCATACAATCACTAATTCATGGTTGGAATATATCAGTGGTCACTACAACCAACAACCATGGCGTTCTACCTCCAACAATTCATTTTTCTTTTCTTTTCCCCCAAACCAAGATCATGAATGAATGAGAAAAGTGAATGTAAGAGTGAACATAATGAACCTCTCAACAACCCACAAGAGGTGTTTATATATTTACATGAAATCAATAACCACATGGCCTTCCCCCAAGAATCTCATGTAACTACTATTCTCCATTAAAACCAAAATGGGTAAATAAAATATAAAATAAATACTTATCCGCTCAAGCCGCCCTCTCTCTTGGAATCACACCCTCCTATAACTCTTTTCATTGTCCATATTGAATCCAATGATGTGTTTTATTATTAATAATAATCAAATCATTACACTTCCTAGGAACTCCAACCTCTTTTAATTTTGGGGTCACTTTCGTCTTTCATAAAATAAATAAAAAATGCATTTTTTAATCCCGGGACTCAAAACCGGGGTGTTACATTCCCCTCCCCCTTATTTTTGCACCGTCCTTAGTGCATATACAAAACATAAAATCAAAATGTGAAAATTATTCAAAAATTTGTGAGTACTTATGCTCTCAAGTAGCATCTTCAAGGCCATAGCAGGTCGACTAAAAGTTTACCAATTCTATAACTCGATTATGGAGCATTTTGACTTATATTTCCAATATGTGCACTGGCTGGACCTGAAAGTATCACTTTGGCTTCACTTGAATCAAATTCCAATCAATAACATGTTTAGTATCATGCACATAATGTTTCAAAAAAGAGACATGAAATACATTATGCACATTCATGGAATCAGGCAATGAAAACGTGTATGTAACTGTCCCTATTATGTCCTATATCTCCCATAGATTCTAGCTACTATATTTGTACAACTACCCAACTTCAATGAGCTCTTCTTGGGATTCAATTTCAAAAGCACATGCTCTCCCACTTTAAATTCTCTAGTTTTCCTATTAGTATCTGCATAACTCTTCTATCTATCTTGTGTTACCTTCAATTTATTCTTAATCTTAACCATTTGGTATTCCATATCCTTGAACAATTCTGGCCCAAGTACCACTCTATCAGTTGGGTTATCCCAACTCACAGGAGTATTTCATTTTATACCATACAAAGCTTCAAATGGGATCATATTCAATGAAGCTTGATACCCATTACTATAGGAAAAGTCGACCAGTAATCTTCCCACTTAGATGGATTATCCATCACATACATTCTCAACATGTCCTCAATCACTTGGTTGAATATCTCTATCTCCCCATCTAACTGTGGATGATATGTTGTGCTAAAGTTCATATTTGTATCAAATCCTTTAAACAATCCCCTCCAAAAATTTGAAGTAAACTTAGTATCTTTGTCTGAGACAATTACCTTAGGTTTCCCATGCAACCCAACGATCTCCCTCATGTAAATTTATGCAATATTAGCTATTATATGAGTCATTTTTACGGGAACAAAATGATCATCCTTTGTCAATTTATCAACCACTACCATTATTGAATCATGTTGCCTTGTTGTCCTAGGAAATTTAGTTATAAAATAAATGGTTACCACTTCTCATTTCTTCTTTGGAATCGGTAATGGTTGTAACAAACCCGTTGGGTGTCTAT